>JAUELF010042747.1:0-27945 GCA_031471495.1 Clinocardium nuttallii
ATTATGTTATGGTGTCACAGTCAAGGTGCTGTTTTGGGGGTATTTATCATCAACTTCAGTGATAGTTCTAGTTGGTTTACATCTAACATCTAGCTTGGAGTATATACAAATCGACCAAAGCATCAACGAAAGACATAGAAAAGTGGGCAATTGTAAGAAATCTGATTCAAGATCATCGCTAATCTCTATTAAAAAAAGATGTTTTAAAGAAATATGCAAGGTGTTTTTTTCTCATACCTATATATTTTTCATCTACTATTATTTTTTGCTTAATACCACATCAACCCAACACCAATGTTT
This sequence comes from Clinocardium nuttallii, assembly GCA_031471495.1. Taxonomy (NCBI): domain Eukaryota; kingdom Metazoa; phylum Mollusca; class Bivalvia; order Cardiida; family Cardiidae; genus Clinocardium; species Clinocardium nuttallii. The sequence continues at coordinate 301 of JAUELF010042747.1, forward strand.
TCTCCCGGCTTTATTATAAAACGTCCTTTATATATAAGATGTATACATACACTTTTTGAATTAAGGATAAATAACCCTACTTTTAACAACATCTGTATGTATATATATATATATTATTATATTAGTATGATAAATTTTGATGTAAGGTATGAGAGAGGATGGCCACGACCTATCCATGCCTATGGACGTGGCAAATAAAGTATGGAAAAAAAAAAAAAAATATCATTGGTTTTGGGAAAAGGGATCAACATAAATAATTTAAACCTATTTCATTAATATCTGTTTTCAGATAACTTTATTTTCAAAGGAACAATTTCGTCTGATACCAAGATTGGAATTGATAGCATAAAAGTGACCGAAAAAAGATGTCGAGGTAAGTGCTAACCCTTCCTCACATGTATAACAAATATCTGTAACAAACGACTTTGAAAATAGCTAAGAAGAGCTATGAAACAATCCATGTGGAAAGAAGTATTATTATATAATAGTGTTGAACGCATTGTTGCAAAATAATCGTGCTTATTATATAAGTAAGTTGTCCTTTTGTTTCATTGTTATAATATTTAAGTTTGTGTTACATTGTATGTATTAGCAGAATATTTTGTAACATTATTTCCCCATGGTATGCTGGAATCGATTTGTTGCTTTGTAAGTTGATAGGTCTTTCAGACTCGAATAAGCCTGCCAATGTGTGTGAAATTTACTTTTGTTTGTTTGTATGTTGGTTTACACAGTTTTCAACAATTGTATCAGTTATATCACAGCACTTCCAAGATAACTTACATAAGCCAATCACCTTCTCACATGGACAGGTTATACACATGAATAACCTGGAGTGAAATTACTTCGCTAATCGTTAAAATTGTTCAACCCTGTTCCACCTGTAGACGTTTTGACGACCCTATTATTATATTATTTTTCCATGCTATAGATTTTTCATATTTTTTCCTTATTTACAGTTATCTGCTGCAGATTTGTTGTAGGTAGGAAATGGTTAAAGAAACGTACACACTATCCTCATGAAATATTGATATATTGACATACATTTGAATCATAACCTTTCAGGTATCAAACTGAAGCACAAGGAAATATTATTAGACATCTCAGCAATTTTTTAAAATTGTTCACAATAAATGCTATATAATACCATTTGATATATGATATAGTATTAGTAACACTTACTTTCATTATTCAGCTAGTGACTTTACTTTGTAAAATATTTTTGGAAAAGTAACAGAAATTTAAGGATAACACATACACATTTAAGAAAGAGTGGAACAAATGTTTTTGAAAAGACAGAATTTTCTTATCATTTCGTTTCTCACCGTGTTTTCAAAAGTTGTATACTGAAAAAGAATCTGCATGTTGAAGAGAGTAAAGGCATATACAGATAACACTGTCCACTTAACTCTTTCCCACTTTCAGACGCATATCAACACATCGATTGAAAACTGAATATTAATGAGCAATTTCTCCTTTTGACACGATTAGTTTCAAGTATGTTTTGATATATGAGCCGTTTCGCGAGAAAACCAACACTATGGTATTTGCGTAAAGTGTCGACCCTGATCAGCCTAAGCATGCCGCGTTGGCTAACCCGGACAGACACTTTTCGCCTCTTGTGGATTTTCTGTTTCAGGAATCATTTCCCTATACCTCTTTTCCTCGGAGAGGAGGCGGAATTTGGCGGCCAAGATCAGTCTGCGCGGACAGCACAGGCTGATCTAGTCGATACATTACTCACATGCCATAATGTTCGTTTTCTCGCGGGACGGCTCATATATACTTTACTTGCATTTATTAAAATGTTCAATGAATAAGCCCAGTTATTTTCAAAGTGGTCTATTGCAGGTTTTGTTTAATGTTAGGAAATGCTTTTTTGTGTGTCTGTTATCTAGCAGAAACAAATCACACCTTTCGTAGAACGAGAATATTATACTCTGCATATAAATAGACAAGCAAATCTTTTTCGGAACTGTAAAACTCTTAAAACATTTTCTTTGTTTCAGAGTCAATTCTTGATGGACCTTGCACATTTGACAGGCTGTCAGAGTGTGGTGTAAATTTTGTATGTGATGCAGTAGAATGCCAGCGTGACACACATGTCTACAGATGGTACTGGGAGAACCGTGGACCACATGCCTCAGGTCTGTAACTCTTCCCAATGTACACTCAATATGAACTAGTTAAACAAACAATACTAGTATGTCAATTTGTAATGTTTCATGGACCACATGTCTGAGGTCTGTATATCTTTCCAAAGTCGCACAATATGAAACAGTTGAAATACTTTTAGAAAAAACCTTAAAGCACATATGTTAATTAAACCATTTTAAATGAAAAGCAATGAAAACAGCATGGCAAAAAGCTACTGCTGAAGATAACTAGTCTGCATGTCAGGAAATGAAAACTGTTTACCTCGCTTTAAAACAGCTTCTCAGTTACATCGTGGCAGAATATATATCAGATCTTCACGATGTGCATTCGGTCTGTATATACAAATAGTGCCTACCCACGTGTTCACCCAAGTACACAACACGGCAACAGTCTTGCCAAGAAACTACATTTGAGCCGCCTCACAAGAAAACCAACATTGTGGACTCTGCTTAAAGTATCGAACGGGACCAGCGTAAGCAGGCTTACCCAAATATACACTTTTCGCTCCCTGTGGATTTTTTGTTTCAGGAATCATTATTCTATACCTCTATCCCACTGAGATGGAATGTGGCGGTCCGGATCAGTCTGTGCGGATACATTGCGCAGACTCCATACTGTTGGTTTTCTCACGGGACGGCTCATTTTGTAACTCGATATGAGCCGTTCAACGAGAAAACCAACATTATGGACTATGCGTAGTGTATTAACCCAGATAAGCCTGCACAGGCCGATAAGGGCAGATACAATCCGTAGCAGGGGTACATAGATATAGAGTAATGATTCCTGAAACAGAAAATCCACAGAAGGTGGAAGGTGTCTGCCCGGACTAGCCTGCGCAGCATGCTTAGACTGATCCGGGTCGAATGCCTATAGTTGTCTAAACGAATGTTCAGACTGATCATAACTTTGATTGCAGCCAGATTTATTTTCTTGAACATGTACTATGTATTACAGAGACGTTAATCAGGGCAAACTCTGCATACGGAGGAGAAGGCGATATAGCCACTGTGAGCTATACATTACCTTATCTCCGAGATGATTGGTATTTAAAGTTCAAGGGACATATGTATGGACTGCATTCAGGACAGTTAAAGGTTTGTGAATGAATGAACACTTGAACTAACTCTCAAAATTGATCATTTTAATTATTATTGTATGTGATTCTGTTCAAAGAAATAGCAACAACTGTAAATTGCATTTTGCATGCGGTATTTCGCTGTCTAACCTAATAAAAGCAGATGATAATTATCCCACATAAAGATGCTTTCTGACGCCTTTCAGACGCCTCTGCAGCAGACCACTTTTGAAAACATTGTTGCAAAAGGGAAAATTGCTCATTAGCAATTTCTTCATTTGCCATATAGTTTTCAGCTCTTTTAAGTTTGTGCAGTTATCTCTCATGTTTATGCCAATATGTTTTTAAGGTCGGCATCTGCATACTTGTTCTATGTGTTAAAGAATCCGCCGGATTTGAAACAAGGCGTCACAGGCTCGTTCCCCAGTCGATGCACGACGGTCATGATGGAGTGCCCTCGGACAAGGCACATTTTCTGGCATAGAAATTGTTTATTTACCCAGGGATCATGAATAAGTAAACTGTTGCCATGATATAATTGAAATACTGTTGAAAACGGCGTTAAACCACAATGAAGAAAGGAAGTGTAGAAGGGTTTTATATTCATTTAATTGTAAAATCATATATCAAGCTGAAAAGAATACTAACAACACAAGGTTTTGTTCGTTTTTCAAGAAAACGAGAGACACTGCTAGGAAAATATATATTTCTCCTCATCTAAATCTCGATTTGATCACAGTTCTTTAACCTTTTCCCACATACAACAATTCTGCAGCAGACGTCATTAAATTATCTGCTTTACCCTTTCTCTAATATAGACGCTTGCTGACGCCTCTGCAGCAGACGGCTTTTTCAAAAACATAGTGACAACAGAAGAAATTGCACAAAACGTGCAATTCCTCCTTTTGCCACAATGTTTTCCATTTTTATTCAGTTATCCATTCAATTAGAGAATTTCTATGTTTTGACAAAATATGTTCAAAGTCGTCTGCTGCAGAATTGTTGTATGAAGGAAAGGGTTAAAACATATGGTCAACCTCCGTAAAATAAATCGTATGCAACAATGTGTTCAGAAGTCGTAAGCTGCAGAGGCGTCAATATCGGTCTATTTTTGGGATACAATTAATTCTAATCTGTTTACCTTAAGGTTGCCCTGGATATCAACGGTAGAGAATTTAAGACTATTAGTGTCATCAGGGGGAACCAGGGACCAGAATGGTTTGAGTGGTGCGCAAAATTACCGGAAATTTTATTGGATGAAACCTACAAAATCGTTCTACGATTTGAGGCTAGACGTGATTCTGGACACTATGCCAACATCTACCTCGATAATATCGAAATCCTTACGGATGATTATTGCGAAGTATCAGGTTTGTTAAACTTGTTTTCATATGATATACTGATTAAACCCTTCAACTGATGGGATCAATTGGCTTTAACCTTCCCCGCATGCAGATGCATGTTGATGTATGTTCAGCAGACAACTCGAGAGACCTACGTGCCACCAAGCGAAAGAAATGCTCATTATGAGCTATTTCGCTTTTTGTCCCTATGTTTTTGTTTCCTGAGCTGAAGCTTCATGTCTAAAAAAGGAAATCAAAAATGTTACAATTTTGTTTTATAAAGTCACCTGCTGCAGATTGTTTGTAGTGGAGAAGGCTTAAAACAATGAACAATGTCCACAGGATTCTTCATGGTTTTGAAGTCTTCTGCTGCATATAACTCTGCTTAATGTATAAACCCAGAGGTATAGAGTAATGACTCTTGAAACAGACAATCCACAGGAGGCGAAAAGTGCGACCTGTGTGGCATGCTTAGGCTGATACGGATCGATACTTTACGCATAATCAACACTATTGGTGTTCTCGCAAGACGGCTCAATTACGTTGTATGTTGAGCATGTTTGGTTTTTGTGAACTTACATAATCATTGGAGTTCTGGGATAAAAAATTGTTTTGTTAAGCAACCATACTAAATAAGGAATCATACACCAACCATTTAAGACAATTTGCTCATTCTTAGCAGTGTATATTAGGATTAGCCTTTACATCCCATATACTTAGTATCATTAAAATGTACGCAAGTTGGGAATGATCCTAACAAAGTATTGTAAGTAACAAGTGAACGGTAGAAGTCTTGTTCAGACTGGAAGTCTTGTTCAGACTGGAAATCTTGTTCAGACTGGGCTTTGTTCATTATTGTCCATGCTTAGCTCACCTGAGTATGTGGTGCTCAAGATTGTTTTTTTTTATCACATTTCTTCTATTGTGCATAGTCTGTCGTCAACGATTGCCCTGTTAACACTCCACAGGCATCATTTTGCTTCCAAAATTCATGATAGTTTATCAGACGTACATCTCCATCTAATTTTGGCCACGTTTGAAACTAAGATGACAAGGTCAAATTGAAACAAAATCTTGTTGACACTTAGTAGACTGCATTTCGAACTTGTGCATATTGAAACCTTGTCATAAAATTATATTGATGATATCTAGGCTAAGTTCGATTATAGGTCATTTTCGGCCAAACTTTGGGAATTGTGTTTTGATATGTTTGATACATCAGCTTGAAACTTTCTCAAAATGTTGCTCTTGGTAAAATTCATGCCAAGGTTGAATATCGATTTGGAAACTAGGTCATTCTAGAAGGTGTATGTTTGACTTGACATTCTTGAGCATGTTGAAAATTGTTATAATGTGTGGCTATGTTTGAATAAGGGTCATGTTGGGTCAAACTGAAGCTCGATAGACAACATTGAAGGTAAAAAATTTTAACACTAGTAAAAGCGTACCTGACCCCAAAATGAGTTAGTGTAATTGACTGTGTCATTGGCATAGCTCAGGGAAGCGATCCAAGATAATCATGACATCGTGTACTGTACACAGATTGTATTGCGTATTTTATTACAGGTGCGGTTGCTGACTCCTTTTGGGCATTGGACACTTCATCTAGTGCATATGCATTCTCCTATGAAGGTAATGTCTTATATAGTGGGATTTTAAATGAAAAAAACACAACATTGTTGGACATCTGCAGCAGGTGACACCTGAAAATATTATAGCAAAGCAGGAAACTATTAAGAATGTTCAACCTGAGAAAAAAATTGTTGACCGAGGCAACGCGGATTTTGCGGCTTTATTTTTCGCGGACCGTGCGTGTATCAAAGTTGGACATGTGATATTATATTTCCGGTCACTGTTACCGGGCACTATAACAAATTAGTGACTGATCGGGAATTGGGAATTTACTTGAGCTTGGGCGGGTATGTTCGCAAAAGAACGAGGTCCTAATTCTCAGAACAGGGTCAATAACATTTTTTGTTGCATAATTTCATATTGTAAACTATTTAGTTTACACTGTGTTTTTTTTTTATCTATAGTTGATAAATCTGCTTCCGAAATCGAAACAAACTGTTTGTTTACATAACTACATGTAGTCATTTTATTGAAAATGCCGTACTAGAGTTGATAAATCTGCTTTCGAAATCGAAACAAACTGTTTGTTTACATATCTAGTCATTTTATTGAAAATGCCGTTTGGAATGTGATTTATAACAGTGACTTTGAGATTATTTGTTTGCACGTGCCTGACAAAGCATTTTAGACGCTTGTGCCATGTAACAGTCTCTGGTCAAAAACGTACTGTTATAATAAGAGTTAGATATTGCCCATGGTGAATATATGAGAATTTAACATTACAACGTCACATGAGATATAATAATGATATTTAGGTCAGCTATGCTTGTTTACATAGAAAAATAGTCACTAGCATGTTAGTTTTGCGGAATTTTCGCACATCCTTATCTACGGCCATTATCATTCCTTGACAACGATTATTATCGAAACATCATGACCACTCTCTGTAACACAATGTGAACGGAACAATATGAAAGTATGCAATAACATATATATACTGTTACATATTGTCAAAAACTTGATAATACAATTGAGTAGCATACTATTGATATACATAATTATTTCTCAGTTAAGAAGAGGACTTGCTTTTTCTTAACACGTTTGTTTCCGACCAAAATATTTTCTAAATGAGTCGGTAAAGGTTTAAAGTATTGTCTGTATAGGGGAAAGGGTTAAGTAGTTTAATATGAACACTTACTTTTCCAAGATGATCCCCTGGATGGAAGATTGAGACTTGTTGGTGGCAGTCAAAATTACAGAGGATATTTAGAGGTCTATCATGATGGAGAGTGGTTTGGAATTTGTGATCGTAACGAAGAATTCGGAGACAGCGAATTGATTATTGCTTGCAGACAGCTTGGCTTTGAGTAAGTTGTAATATACTTTAATTTCGTTATGGCCCTCTTACTCGCGGATGAATGTTTGTGTTCTTGCTTATATGTCTGCGCATATGACATTGCGCTTACATCCACATGTTTGAGTCGAACCTATATAACGTATGCAAGGTGAGTTTAAAGCTTTAAAGAATGTTGGCCGAGCTGGGGTTCGAACTTACAACCACTTGATTGACAGCCCGCATCGCAACCGACGTGAGCTACCTTGGCAAGGCCTACAAACATTCTAAACAAATGGCCATGTTTTCTTTTTTTACAGTGACTACTTCTATACCTTCCTAGATTATGCTGATAAGCAATTCTGGCTGGCTGATATAAAGTGTACCGGATCGGAAAGCAGTATTCTTGAATGTGAAAGGGGTGATTGGGGAGATACACCTGGATGTTCAAACAGTGATCACTTGTATGCAGTTTGTTGTAAGTTCTGTTGTGTTTTTTTACATTTTAAGCAGACCTCAGTACAAAGTACTTTTAGTAACGTTTAAGGATCTTTGGAAGTATTATGTATGTCGTCCATCATCCTCCCATCCCTTTTGAGTATTTATATGAGTTTGGTTTGGTGTCACTCAACTGAAATTGTTGAATTGATTCAGAAAAACACAGTCACAATGGGCATGGTGTGTTTTCCTTTTATGCATTGCGCAGAATATTTACAAAAAAACCTATCTGCTTCATCTGAAAATAAATTGGCAAAAGACATCCTTGGTTGATGCTCTAACCAGATAGATTTACATTAAAGGACTCTAGAGAGTTATTTAACGTTGTGTATGTTTGTATTGTTAAAACCCCAGCTCTTTTCCACATACATTTAATCTGTAGCGCCTTTTTTGAAAATAAGGACTCAACAATATGTAAACACTATAACAATAAACTATTAATTATTGAAATAGTTGAAAACATTGTGGCAAAAAGAGAAATTGCTAATTATCAGCAATTTCTTATTTTGCTACAATTTTTAAAATTGTCTGCTGTAGAGAAATAAAAAAATATATGTATGTGCAAAAGGGTTAGTTTATTATTTCTCAAGTTTTAGCCTCAAATTTAATTAATTTGGAACAAACGTCCTTTGGCTGACACTCTTCCAAAAATGTTTAGATCTGTTGAGGAACATATCCACCAGGGAAAGGGCCATGCTTTGCATGCTTTCCGTTTACAGAGTATATAATGTACCAATTAAACGCAAGATCTGTTCTGGCATGCTTTGCGTATATTGTTCACACTATTCTGTTTATTTTAAGAAAATCTTGACTGCCTGGGATAAAGTAAAAACATTTTTAAGCCTCCCTTCCAAAAGTACTGGCCTGATTAGAAACACATTTGACATATATGTTTATTACATAATTTTCTGAGAAGATTGTTCAAATTAATAATTTGCTAATAAATTGGTTGCTATATTTTTTCCACATGTTTTTAATTTAAAGTGTATTTTTCCAAAACTGTAAATATTACAATTTTATCATCTTATTAATCCATCACGTAGTGATACTCAAGTCTATCAATATTGTAGATTATGTCCCTTGGGTACAAAATGGCTCCTTCCAGATAGAAAATACATTGTACATGTTTATATATAGTTCAAGTCTGCAGTACAAAACTCTACAGCATCTGGTACATGTATATAAACGAGATGCCATATCTAGTCCATCGATGCTTTGTTTAATCAACATTACACAATGACTATCATTTCTTGCATACTGATATATTTTTGGTTTAATTGTTTGTACAAACATTTTTCAAAAGTCTTCTGCTGCAAATGCAATGGTTTTACCTGTAGTAGAGGCTTATGTTAAAGGTGCTGAAATCTAGATGGAGCTTAGCAAATGAAATGTTGAAACTTCTGCAAACTTTGCTAATAGTGACAACAAAGTCAGTAATGCATAGTTTAAATTATTTTGGCAGTAAATATTGAAAAACTGTTATTTGTATTTCATGAAAACATACAAACTTTGGCCTACTGGGTAAGTTTCCCCAGTGAAAATGAAGCATAAACGATTAATATTTAGATATGTATTATACTGGAAACTCCTGAGCAGTATAAAAACTTTGACTATACTGTCTTTAATCTGAAGTTCAAGACCTTTCAATGCTATTCTGTCTGTGAAGGAATTATACTAAATGTATCCATTACATTCTTTACATCTAAAACAAATGACTTATAAAATAATTAGAAGTTATTGCTCAATTGGGTTACTTGATTCCATATTGAGTTAAAATAAGTAATTGTAATAAGTGTGATTGCTGGTGTTATTTTGTTTTTTATTTATGATTTTCAGGGGGAAATCATCAGGATATTCCGTTGCCATATTTCTCATCCAATTTGTTTTTTGTAAATGACAACAGTGCTGTTGCTGGTTTGTACATCTTTATATTCGTTTTTGTTTGAAAGATATTCTTCCACACAATTGTACAGGTATTTCTTGTATAAAAGGCCGCTGATAGAAACTTCAGTCTTTGATAAATTCACTTCAATAAAGTAGTTTTTAAAATGTTGTCTACTTAATATTTGGTCTTAAATAAATGGATACCAACACAGTCTCTAAAGGTTCTTTTCTTAAACTTCTGCCTTTTAAAGGTATACTTCCACAGAGTTTTAGAAGATTGCTGAAGACTGTACATTTATATGTTTCCACAAACAAACTGTTAACTGCATTTGCTCGATGTTCTTCTTCTTTTAATATACTACAAAAGCATGTATGTGTTTTAACAAACATCTGGCATATATGTTCCCTGGGTGACCCTCTGATAGTTAGGAGTATTGAAAACAATTTGTTTTTGGAAAACATAGCCACCACGGGCCGTTTTTTTTGTCCACGTATGTTTATATTGTGAGAATTTGTCAGATTGGTTTACATGATGCTATATAGTTCATGTTTGAATATGGTTTCATATCAGGTTTAATCAAAGGGGGAGGGGAGAGCTATGCCAAATTAGGGAAATCTCGCTAACACTTCGGAAGTTGCATTTTGAATCTTCGTCAAAACAATTGTCTTGATGTGTTTGGCATTAGAACTCACATTGCTTTATTCAGATGAGCGATCTAGGGCCATCATGGCTATCTTGTTTATTTGAAAGTGTCTAGTCATAAAAAAGGAATTCTTCATGTAACAAAGGTTTTATTATTTAAAATTGATTATTTAATAACAATTGCTCCTTTCACAACAATGTTTTCAAACATTGTATGCTACATAAACATTAACAAGTGTTTATGTGTGTGAATGTCAAACAAGTTTATAATTTATATTGTCAACAGGCGCCTGGACAACTCTTGAGTCAAAGACTTGGAAAAACAGTGAACCAGGAGTTCCAATGAAATTACTGTTTGAAATGCATAAAGGCACACCTGATAATCTTAAGGTAAGTTAACCCTTTCCCACTTACAACTTATCTTCAGCATAAGACCTAAACGATATATTGGCTAAAATGTGAAAAATCTCTAAAATGTTGATTATCTCATAGAGTTGAAAACTTTGTTTTAAATAGAGACATAGATCCTTTTTGCCCGAAAGTTTTCAAAAATATATCTGCTTCAGATTACTCAAAAAGAAATGTCAAAATGTGTTAAAATATATAAATTGGAACAAAAGTAGAATCAGTTTATTCAGCCTTTCCCTATTAACAGTTGCTTTCTGACACCTTTGCAGCAGGTGACTTGTGAAAGCATAGTGGCAAAAGGAGAAATACAGAGATATTTTTCCATTTGCCACAATGTTTCCATAACTACATATATAAATGATTCCTTCATTTATTTCGAGATTTTCCAAAATTTTGCGAGTAAAACATCATAGTCGTGTGCTGCATATTTGTTGAATGTGGGAAAGGGTTATGAAGTATTTAATGCTTTCCCACATATATAAATAGCTGCAGCAGACACAGTAATTCCCTTTCCTTTAGTACAATGTTTTCAGAAGACACATGCTGCAGATGCTTTAAAATGTGTTTGCAGTTGATCGAGGCACCCTTATAGTGTTAATACATAATCCGTTAATGGTAAAGTGCCATTATCAGCAATATTGACATTAAATACATGTAACATCTTTGTAAGTAGTAGCCTCACACTACTGAAAGTTAATAAGTTCAAAGAGATGTCCTGATTTGTGTATACTTTATAATCCATTGTTTACGATGAATTTTAGTTGATAACTTCGTAAGATACTCAAACACTTAATATTACGCCTTTAAAAGATGAAATGTTGGTGCTTTAAAATGTTTATTCGTTATGTTTTTATAAACAAATTATCAAACACTGATTAAACATAAAACAATAAATGATAAAAGCAGTTCTTTACACCCAATTCATTTTGCATTTGACATTTTAAGCAAAGAAGTCGGGGTATTTGATACCCTTGGCGTCGTTACTTCAGCATGAAACTTAGTACACATGTTCCGAGGAATAATGCACATGTCTATACGCAGCCATATTTCTATGGCTTTTTCAGAAAAAACATTTTCCTTCGGAATTAGAAAACATGTATATAATTGTACTAAATTATTAAATGTCAAGATACTAAATTGAATAGCATTTGTTATGATGTGTGGTAAACATATATTCTCGATTTATTTTCAATTTTTTATTCAATTCAAATTTTATTAGGCATTAAGCATTACATATGCTTCTGGCCTTAATACAAATCTTCAAATTAGATGTTTGTATTTGTGTGAATAATTCTCGTTATTACAAAGACATTTCTCCTTAATATTATGTAATTGGCGGTTAATTGCTTTCAGAACAACTCGGTCGACTACATCAAAGATGTAGGGTACCGAAATCGGCCAAGGTGTCCCGATTACAGTCTATGGATATTTCCATTATATCTGTAAATATGTTTATCACTTGACCGGTGTGTATTGTTTCATTCTATAAATGTTTATTTTCAATTATACAAGCAAAGAGTAAACATTTGAAAATTCTCAATTGGAAGCTTTATTTGGGTTTTTTGAAAGGAAATTACTAGTCAAGTTTGCTTTTCCAAGAAAACAAGTGAGGGTGTTGTGATCGTCGTCACAACAAATTAATCTTACCTCACATGCCATTCACACAATTTTCAAATCAAACTTGGTACACATAACTCTGCCTTTAATAATTATTCAGTAATGCCCCCTTTTCGTCTTAGACGTGCAGACGAGTATTAGTGTTCGCTTGCAGTGGTCTTGTTAATCAATGTGTTGACGTGGGTTTTTTTTTTTTTTAAATTCATGTAATGTTAAGATTAAACTAATTTAAGGATGTACTGAAATGAGGATTTGAAATTTAAAAAGAAAATGTTACTTTCTTATCAAATCTTCTGATTTTCTTGTCAATTAAAACCTGTTTAGTCATTATACCTTTTTATAATTCTTCAAAATTAAAAAAACAGTTTTCATGAGTCTTCAACTGTTGCATGAGTCGCTGTCCAGTTGCCATGTTTGATTTAGAAATATAACTGGGTTAAAAGATTATATTAAAGTCCATGTATATAAATTTAATCTAGAACTTGTATAGTATCATATTGTTTTTAAAAAAAAGTAGAAAATATTGGAAAACTATTCTGATATTTGAAGATACGTTTGAAAAATAAATAAATAAATATTCATATTTTAACATGTTTTAGCCATTTAAACAAGAAAAACTGAAAATATTGCCCAATACTAATACTTTTTAAATTTTGATAAATGATGGTAATTGAAATAAGTTTCAGAAAAAGTTAAATACTATAAATATTTGTTTTCCTTATTTCAAAGTTTCGAAATTGTATATTCTTACACCGGACAAATATGGATTTCATTAGGGTAAAATAGTGTCTACTTTTTAGCTTTAAACTTTTTTCATGGGCTAAAATAGCAAACAAATGCTCATCATAAGGCTTTAATAAATTGATCTAGCAAAAAATAAAGCCCACTACCATACCTTTTTTTTTTTTTAAAACATTTATCCAACTTTTAAAAAAACAATATTACAACAAAAGTTAAACATTATGAAAAATCCACTTTTCAGTTCAGTACATTCTCAAGCCCTCTTTAACACATATAGATGCATCAGCAGACGAACTTTGAAAACAGGGAGGCAAAATAAGCTTAATTCATGTAATGTTAAGATTAAAATAATTTAAGCCCTCTTTTACACATATATAGACGCATCAGCAGACGAGTTTTGAAAACAGGGAGGCAAAACATTTTTTTTAATACTTTATAGCTCTTCTGGCCATAGGCTAGAAGAGCTTATGCTATGGCGTTTTGCCCGTCATGCGTGCTTACGTGCGCACGTGCCTGCTTAAGTTTGTGCGTCCGTGTGTGAATGCGTGCGTGTGTGGGTCCGTGCGTCCGTAAACAATTGCTTGTGAACACGATACAGTCTTCAGTTATGATTGTATCGCAAACAAACTTATACAGGAGTTAGATGTTCATGAGAGCTCGGTTCCTTTTTCCAAACCAGCCAGATCCGCCCATGCAAGACTAGATTATGGCCCTTGAAATTGTCAAAAATGATATAATAGAGCATGTGAACACAATAGATGCTCCAATTACTTTTTGATCTTCAACACACCTAGAGAGAAGTTTAATATTAATGATAGCTCGGTTTCTTTCGAAAGATAGTTATATAATACATGTATTGATAAATGTTTAAAACAATGTAGCATAAGGAGAAGTTTCTCATGATGAAACTTATTTTGATTATTATATTTTCATTTAAAGCAATTTCAACATATATCTATTTGCATAGATCTTTCAAACAACGTCTGTTATTGAGTCAATTAATACATGAAGTATTTGCATTATTGAAGTTAGTAAACAAGACCGAGGCATTTAAGAAAATTAACAAAATCATATATGATATTACTATTTTACGCAGTTAAGAATGTTCTTCAATAGCGGACGGGCAGAGAGGCAATATTAACAGCTTTATTTAATAATTCTACTTACATTATAAATGTTCAGGGTTTACCTTGTTCAGGGTTAACCTTGAAAAAGTTACTTGGTTTTCAGCAAAGATGAAACCTGAACAAGTTTATAACATCTAATTTATAAGATAAGAAAATAGATGAAAACAGAAGATGTTAGATAGAAGAAGAAACCATTTATACATTTCATGCAATATTTTCATTTTTTATCTGAACATGTATCAGACAAAGTTCAATGTCACTCTTAAACAAATAGAAAATGTGTATGTGCTTTTGAAATCAAACTTCAAAGAGAGATGAAGAACAATGCGTATCGGATATGTACTTACCTCCCCCGACCTTCCCACCTACACTTAATATACAACAAACAACTTTGAAAACATGCAAAAATAAATATTGGAAATATCTTCAAATGAAATATAATTTAATAGAGTTGAAAACATTATTGCCAAAGAAGAAGATGTGTCAAAATGCATCTGCAAGTGGGAAAAGGTTAGTTTAAACTTATTTATTTTACATCGATTGCGAAACAAGCTTTAAGCTTATATTAATCACGCTCGATGTCTGCTTCCTGGAGACTTAACCAGTACTCGCGCCTAAAGTCAGGACCCGCTCATCACAGGACTTGAACCAGGGACCTTTGATACGAGAGGCCGACGCTCTACCTCTGCACCACTGTCTCCCACTGGGAAAAGGTTAATCAAAGTCTCTTATTTTGAAGGTCAATGTCACTGACTGTTGCCATGGATATATGTTGATTATTTACAGGTATGGTTAAGGGAAGGCTCCAATACATATACTACCATCCTAAAGAATATAACCAAGACAACTGAATATGAACAAGTGTGTGTCGAGTTCACATCGATAGAGGATACATTAGTTATTGGTCTAACTGCAACAAAGACTATCCTTTTCAAGTCCGAATTTGAATTGACAAATTTTGAAATCAGCAATGGACATTGTAAAGGTAATTTACCATGTAACGGACATGTTGTACTTGTATGGTGATTTACCCAGATTTAAACAGTACGTCAGTTATATCACTGCATTTACTCGGGTAAAACTAACTGTACTGCTGGTAGGCTTATCCTGGTACCACATCACTGGTAGTGATATGCCCAATGGGCACCAAGGAAGGGGGCCATTTCTACCACTTTTGAAGTCTTTTTAAATGGAACAAACAATGTTTATTCTCTTCTCTCCATCGGATGCAATGCCTTTGGGCACCTTTGAAAAAGATAACACTATTAACAGCATTGTGTGAAAAACCGAAAGTGTCAAAAATCATATTTTCCTGTGCCAACTA
Organism: Clinocardium nuttallii; assembly: GCA_031471495.1. Taxonomy (NCBI): domain Eukaryota; kingdom Metazoa; phylum Mollusca; class Bivalvia; order Cardiida; family Cardiidae; genus Clinocardium; species Clinocardium nuttallii. Next base: position 16,023 of record JAUELF010042747.1, read on the forward strand.
CATTAGCAACTGTCTATGTATTACCATTATAACTTTACTAAATGATACAATTCCCCACAGTCTTTTACAAAGCAGACAACCCCAGAACCTTCATAGCAGTTAATCATTTCCTACATGTAGATGACTTTTGAAATTATTCTTGCAGAAGTAGAAAGTGTCCATACCTTGCAACAATGTTTGCAAGTTTTTTCCAATAATAATACTTGCATTTATAAAGATATATTATGTGTTAGCTCACCTGGATACAAACTGTTCATGAAGAGCAATTGCAATCGCTCACCTTGCATGATTTTTGTCCCACTGACCAAATTGTTTTTAAACAATGTCTTCTCTAAAATGATTGAGCAAATTATCATTAACTCTCATAGCATTGTTCCTTTGGTGGTCCTCTTTCAATTGTTCAAAATATGTATTCTAGGTTTAACTGTTGCTTCAACAAGAGGATTAATGCAAAATCTGACAAAATATTCTTGTCTAAATGTACTTGCCCAAAATGAAAATATTTTAATGAAAAAACGTTTCAAAATGATTCAGCTAGTTAGCCTACTATGTCAACTGTGTCAGGCAAATAATACATAATATTTCATTTGTGTTGTCATCTCATGTGCCTCATTTGTAACAAAAGTTACTGCCCCTTTTTTGTATCATTCTAGACATGATTGTCCAAGTATTCAATATGTGTTGTTCTTTCCGCTTGCAGATGTATTTTGACGCAGATCTTTAGCAGACACATTTTGTAAACATTGTGACCAAGGGATAAATTGCTAATAATTCCATCTTAGGTTTAATAAAATCTGTGAGATGACTTGCCTTAAAACTATGTTGTGCATATAATCTTGTAATATACACAGAACAATAAACCCAGAAAACATACTGGTTGGTAAAACACTATGAAAGCTATATCCATAAATGATAATTTTATAACTGAACAGAAATTAAATGATTGTAGCAAAAGCAGGAATAGCTCATAATGACCAATTATTACTTTGCCCCAATGATTTTAGACTAATTTTTGCTACAGATGCGTAAAAATATGTAGAAATCGGTTAAACTGCAACTTAATCCGTCTATTTGAATTACAGCACCAATTGGCCTGGTAAAATGTGACTTAATCCGTCTATTTGAATTACAGCACCAATTGGCCTGGTAAAATGTGACTTCCAGTCTGAGTATGTTGGTTGTTCCTTCACTGTGGAATTTGATGGCGACCCGTCTGAGTGCGTCACCCCTTACCAATGGCACAGGGCATCCCCGTCAACAGATTCGTCTGTCGTTATGTCTGACTATACATTGCACAATTCAGGTAAGTTATCATCTTTCTTTTTTCTTACCCTGCAAAATATCAAATCAGAGCTCTAGATAAGGTGCATTTTGCAAGCATTCTCTAAAATCCTTATTTGACCGTAAAACCCTATGTTGTTTGTACTCAATATAATCATCTCAATGAGACAATTTCATTATGTTGAGACTCACAATATAGTGTTTGGTCATATAATAAGAAATATTACATGAACCTTTGTCTAATAAACCGTGTCATACAAAAGGTCAAACCAAATATAGAAACATTGCAACAAATCTGCGGCAGACCATTTTGAAAAGATATTGTAAGAAGATTATGTTTATGGAAAAGGATTCAAACCATGAAACCTTGTTGCAGTAAGACATGCGGTTGACCGTTGTGTAGAAAGACGCAATGATTGCCAAGTATTCCGAGTGTATAGAATACTTTAAATAATAGTGTCAATTTGAGATGACAGTCTATGAGGTGTAGTCCGCTTCAATATACATACAGCGAAGGAATTTTATCTGATTCTTATGATTAAAACAATTCTGCATTTGAGCTGTTCAACAAGAAAACTGTGACCTGGATCTACCTAAGGTGTCCGCACAGGCTAATCTGGACCATCACTTTCCATCTCAGGGGAATACGATTTTAGAGTTATGATTCCTGAAACATAAATCAACAGGAGGCGAAAGATGTGTGTCCGGATTAACCTGCGGGGCATGTTAGACTGATCCGTGTCGATATATACGCAAATTTGGTGTTCTCGTTATTTGGCTCTTATACTTGAGCCTAGTCTAACTTACTGTTGAAGCTTTTGAAGCTAATGGTAAGTTAAGTTAATTACGAACTTTTTTAGATCTGTGTACAAATATACTGCGATGGGGAAGATCCCCATCTGGCTGATTGGGAATGCTTTTCGCCATTCTCAAATGCATCTTTTTCTAACTAAGCCTGTAACCATTTACATCACACCTAGAGCAAGCGAGTTTAAAATATAAATAAATTTCCAGAAATGAAAATTCAAAACTTTCTGGCTACAGGAGTAACGGCTAGACATGACGAATTTGTCCTTTTGCCACAATTTTCAAAAGTCATCTGCTGCTAATGTGTTTGTGTTGGAAACGGCTTAGAATAAACAACTAAGGCAAACAAACAAATATTCAGAGAAAACAGTTAAGATGTTCTATTTATACTATTTCAGGGCAATTCATGTATTTAAACAACAAGCTGGGAGTAGGCTCTGAATCATCACTACATCTTGTGTTGGATGCCCTACAAGATTCCGTACCCTTCATCTGTTCCCTTAGATTTATGAATTTCGGAGGTAAGTGGAGTTGATTGCTTCCTAGTAGGCTTGTTTAACAAGATAGAGGTTACAGTCTTTTTGCATAACTTAAGGTAATCCTATCCCAAGTAATATTAACGCGCATGTAGGTATGCGAGTTTGTCACCAGCGAGAGATAACAATTCATGTAAATAGCATTAAATATTATCTGAAAGAGACCTATCAGTGTCTTTATGTCATATTAATATTTTTCGTTGGGTTATATTGCCTTGTGGGAAGGGAAGTCATGATTGGTATTTTGCCTCTTCTATGAGGTAAGCGATCAATAGCCATCATGGCCCTCTTGTTTGATGTGGGTATTTATAAATGTATGACATCAGCTTTGCCAAAAACGGGAAATTATGGGTATTGTCTTCGCAATGGTTGAACGCAGACTCTTTGGAAGGTATTGTGTAATACTCACCGGTTGTCGGCATACGGTGCTAAATAGACACTATATTTTCAAAAGAATGTCATTTTGTAATAGTACAGACTTCAAAACAATGAATAGTTTGAAAAGCCTAATTAATGACTGACTGTGTAAAAACCATGTTCAATAAGGCATAAATTAGTGTAGCAAGTTATCAACACACGATGTAGAATGAAAACTACCCTTACATATCAGTTAAGACCGTCAATGTATAATTGGCTTAAGTAGGATATTTTGGGATGCCAAACAATTCAGGACAATAAATCCCGTTGTGCAGTACACCGTCCACACAATGAAAATTACCAATTAACAATTTTACACTATTACAGGTGATATTCATGTAAACATCAATGGTGATTGGACTCCGCATAGTCAATATCCTGTTCAGCAATATGTATGGAGGCCAAGGTGTATCATGATAGATCCATCAGGAAGTTGTCCTTATCAACCTGGGGAGCTAGCCATCAGTTTTTGGGCAACTAATGTTGAGGCAGGGCTAGATGATATCTATATATCTTCCGAACCATGTCCTGGTAAGTTTTGATTTTGTTTTATTTGGGATTTACGCCATGATTTGAGTTATATCAGTGCGACAGTTCACTTATTAAGGATCCCTGGGTAAATAAATCATTACTAAGCTAGGAAATGAGCCTTACCTAAACCGTCGTGCCATATCTTGGAATCGAATCGGCGACACCCGTTTCCAAATCCCCGATGCTAGACTACGGCGGACTCCTGGAAAATGTTGTTATTTAACCTAGCATTAACCCATTCCCACTAACAAAAAATATGCCGCAGACAACTTTAGACGATTTTTTTAAAAATATGAAAACAACTGTTGTCGGTGCACATATCATCATATAATATGATATGCCAGGAGGGCGGAGCTTGTTACCCTATATGTATAAATGGTTAATAAAATATGCCAGGAGGCGGAGCATGTTTTCCTATAGTAACAACTTAAACAATATTCTTGTCCAAATTTACTGTCCAGATTTGCAAAAAAATGTTTTGGCACAAATGTGTTTTGGGTAAGCCTATATCACGATTGTTCAAAGTATTTTATTTCGTTTACAAACGTGGCTTTCAGAGCGGGGCATGGAAACAATGTTCTTGTCCAAAAGTACTAGCCTGATTAAGAAATAAGTCTGCACATATGTTCCTAGGGTCAGGCCTTATCAGTTATATATGTTTAGACACTTTTCCCTGTGCTACTGCAGACACATGTGTACACAAAATACATTTTGTTAAACATTGTAGCAAAAGAAATGAACAGTTATCAAATATTTTACAAAATGAATAGTTTTATTTATGGATGTTTGCCTTGTCTTTGTATAGATGTTTTCAAATTCATCTGCTGTATACTTGTTAGGATAGGGGTTAGCGGAGATATAAGGAGCTAGATTAAACAGTCCCTTTATTTTAACTATTGTATACGTGCTATATGAAATTTTCATAAACCATGACCTCACTTTGAACCATAAAAGAAAATTCAGTTATGTGGAGTTACTATAGAAATATATAATGTTTTGTAAAACTTTAACATAATTGTTCGTTGCAATATAAAGCAAGATTCTATTTTATTCATATTTTTTTTTATCTTTTCTCTTATTCGTCATTTCTTTCTGATATTGTTTTCTCTATTAAGCCTTTTGTTGCCCTCTAATCACAACACAGTTTTATAATATATTGCATAGCTGTTGTTTATGTATTACATGTATGGACATATTCAGCATCTAAATAAAATAATGTATTATATTGTGTTGTATACACAAACTATCTAACCAACCTATGACAAATCTGCAGTGCTTTGAGGATAGCAATAAGTAAAAATATCTAGAAAAAATGAAAAAATGAAAATAATCTTGAGACAGATGTGAAATTATTGTGGCAAATGAACTAGTTCTGCGTAACATAACAACTGATGCATGGTTACTAGTATAACTTTACACATGTTTGTTTTGTTAATAGAGGACATGGGCTCTTGCGATTTTGAAAATGGAGACAACTGTGGTTTTGGATGGAGTAGAAACTTGACAATCTTGAATGGTAAGCAGGACAGCTAGTTATACAATATCTCTCTTATTACTCAGTATAACCAAATTTGTGGATAGTTAAGCCTTTCCATCTAACAACAAATCAAGGCAAGCAAAAAGGCACACATATAAAAAGGATAAGGTTGTATCAACTGGACCCATTTAAATATTCTTATGCAGGTTCTGATTGTTCTGTCCAATAGAATTGCAAAATATTACTATATATTGATTTGCCGTTACTGCTTCTCTATCTAATTTGTGTATATGGGTTGTAAAGGTTGCGATTTGTTTGGCTGATGCAAAGATCAATCTGAGACAACCTGTTATAGACAGTCTTCAGATCCAAACAATAATATGCTACTGTAATAAATGTTTATGTCAAGATTTAATGAGATTAGTTATGCTATACCAAAATTGGGCCGTCCCGCCCGAGGTACTCAAACACATAGGAATTTATGCTTTAAACCTCAACCAACTTTAATATACATTTCTATTAATTTAAAACAGTTTCTGATTTGGTTTGTATGTATTGACCCTTTATATTTTTCGTAACCCTTCACCAACTCATATCCATGTTTTCTCTGTATTTTCAAACATCATTGAATTGATTTAATCTTTTGCGTTTTCATGTGAACCATACTTTAATTACTCCGGGGGGGGGGGGGGAATAGGGGATTGATATGCATCTGCATGTAGAAAAAATGTTAACCCCCCTCCCCCACTAGCTGATGATTTGTTGCAAATGTTGAATATTTAATAATTATACTTACATTGAAATAGTTGTATAGTTTTGACTATAGGTTATAAGTGGCTTCTTCTGAAGATGTTGTATGTTGGAAGGGTAATATGATATATTTCAGGTACCCTACGAAATATAGAAGAGACATACGCGTTCACCATATCGTCTCCAGCATTTCCAGCGACCGAGAATGACATGTGTATTATTACGCACAACACGGGATACATAGACTACATTTTGAAAGCAACTGTTTACGACATGAATAGCAACATCGTCAATACTACTAACACTCATTCAGACATTGACGTGTACCTGGCTCTTGGTGTAAAGGGTATTATCAGAGATTGGTATGTTCTGATAGTCGAAGGAATTGATGAAGGAAATAGCGTCATTGGTGCAAAACAGGTCTCAATAGATTATGTCCAACTTTACACCATGCCATGTTCAAGTGTGGGTGAGTTATACGTATCTTATTTCATGTTTGCCTCACCTTTTATTGTTATGTATATACAACAATATAGAGATCAGAGGATTAATAAGTGTTTGATGCGATACCCTTTTTGACCCTTTTCCCCTTTAACAAATCTGCAGCAGATGACTGTGTAAACGTCTTGGAAAACGTCTCGGCAAATATGGACAAAATCTCTTTGAAATATTCAGTTTACTTATAAGAATAGTTAAATCATTGTGGCAAAATATTTTTTTGTTTATTTGGTAAATGTCCCTTTTCCCACATTAATTTTGAAAGCCGTCTGCTGTAGAAGCGTCAGATAGCGTTTGTTTTTAAAAGGGTAACGAGTTAATAGGTTGGTAATCTGTATAACTTTTCATTTGGCATCTAATTACCAATTATCACTTGAATTGAATTGAATTGAATTGTTAAAACAGTGGACATGACTTGATTTTTCTCAACATTAAAACGCTACTTTTATAAAAGGCAGCTATTACACTGAAGTAGCAGAAGACTTTGAAAGCGTTAAGGCGAAACTATGAAAATCTATTTTAATGAAATAATTATTACTCATGAAAATTAAAAACGCTTTTGAGAAAATGCCCTTAAATTGTGTTAATAAACATGTGACGATAATGTTTACAATCATTATTTTCTTACAGAGATCCCATGCAAGACTATGGAATTTACTTGTGATGATGGATCATGTATTACTTCCATCGGAGTTTGTGATGGTACAAGGGATTGTCCGTCGGGAGAAGATGAACAACATTGCGGTAAGAGGACATAAAACGTTATCTTCTCCTCTACAAATACCAATTTAAGAGTAATGTTGACAAGACTAAGTGTATAAATGATCAATGTGCACATATACACTATTCAATCTAAATGTACACTGTACATGAACAGTTTCTTTTTTGCTTCTTCAGGTTATTGGCAAACAGTCATGATTAGACTGCACATGTGTGACGGTTGATCTTAATTTAAACTTGATTATAAAGGCTTTCCTTAGTGGCTGGGCATATGCTGTGTATGTGGAATTCACAAAATCTGAAATAAGTCCTTAATGAAAGCACTTTACCTGTAAACATATTAATGAAAATGATTTGCAAGATTAATCATGTTTTGCTTTTATGTATATGTAGTAGAAAGCAAAAGACATATTTCAAAATGCCAAAAGTGTTGAAATCGCTTAAAAAATCTTCTAGTACAAAAGTACTGGTTTGAATTAAATATAACTTGGCTCATATGTTGAATTAAATTAATTCGTTGCAAAACATGACAACTAAGGGGCAGGGCTTGTTATCCTTATATATATATGAAGAGTATTAAAAAATCTTCTTGATCTGAAATATAGACCCGATTTGAGAATAATTTGGCACAAAGGTTCTGGATTGTCAAGGTTGTTTAAACCTTTCCCTCAAATATACACTTTCTGACGAGTCTGCAGCAGACGGCTTTTTGAAAACATAGTGACAAAACGTGCGATTTATTCTTTTGCCACAATGTTTCAATGTTCAAAGTCGTCTGCTGCAGAATTGTCGTATGAGGGAAAGGGTTAAATGATAGTGATCTGTTGATAACATGACCACTAAGAGGCGGGTCATTTTGCTTAAACTTATTGAGTACTAACTTTGAAAACAATTCTATTCAATTTGACATTTCTCAAAGTTCTATTAAATTAAGTGAGTGGTATAGGACCACCATGGTGCTTTTGTTTCAACTAAATTAACTCGAAATACAAAGTCTCATCTAGAAAACCGGCTTGTAACTTATGATTCTGTACAAAGGCCTGTTCTGGAAATATCCTTACATACTGGTGTTATTTTGTCATATATGAGCTGAACAACAGGGGTATCAAGATACGCCTGTATATAAGCACATACTGATCGTTTTCAATACGGTTACATATCTTGTTTGGATTTAAATATTGAAGACTTCATGCACGATTGTTAAAACTTGATTTTGTTACAGTGTGTTGTGAGAACCGTTTTGTGTGAGGCTATACAAATAGCAATAAAAGTTAACTAACCTTTTCCTCAAATGTACACGTTTTGATGCATTTGCTGCAAACGATTTCTAAAAAAAAATGTGGCAAAAGAAAAAAATATATTTATAATCAGACATTTCTCCATGTGTCCTTTTGCCACAATGTTTTCAACACTATTCAATGTTAAAATCTTATTGTTGGATTTATTCTCAAATGTCATCTTCTGCAGTTACATCAAAGAGCATGTCATCTACATGTACTTGTGGGACAAGGTTAATTCTAACAGATAATCAAGATACATAAAGCTGTGGATTTCTTTTACAGACTGTACCCTACTATCATATTATATTTATGACTTGTTTAACTGCTCACTGAATGGATGCATACAGGATAGTCTCCGCTGCGATGGCACAGAGGATTGTATAGATGGATCAGATGAAATTTGTGGTGAGCATATAGACCCTCCCTGACACAGATGATTTGTGCTTCTGAATGATCCCCGGTAACCTTATTAAGTAGTGGCGTAAGCTGTCAATCCACAGGTTGTTAGTTCAAACACATACTCGGCCAACGTACATTTCGACGTTTAATAAAAAGCACTGTGACAAGTGTCAGTCACCTTCCACCATTTGGCTAACAGTTTATGTGAAAATTATCTAGTTGCTTGGAAACAATGTTGTGTAGAATACTGGTGATAGAATGCCAGAAAACAAATGAGTAGTTGAACTGGCTGTCGTGATATGACTGAAATTTGTTGAAAACAACTATTAATCAATCAATTCGTTATTCTTCAAATGAATTTTGAAAACTGTGTTGAAGATCAAGTAAATCGAGCATTTCAAACAGTGTTTTCAACTCTAGATCATAAGCATGTCATGTATCTTTAATTAGAGGTACATGTATACCTGTTTATATCTGATCCAAGCCTGTCATGTTCCTTTAATAAAGTTATATACATATGTTTACATTTCAGATCCAAGACTTCAATGTACCTTTGATGAGAGTTATATATGTGGATACAGGCTGTACAATGTGTATCGTTTAGGTACGTATGACTGTCTGATTTTCGAAGAAACCCTTGGCGGCTGCGTCGTACAAAACTTTAACCTTACCTTATTATTCATCAACCGTTCAACATTTCCAAATGGAACTTGATTCACATGTTTCTAGGAACAATAAGCATGTCTAGATTAAGTCACATGACTATGGCTATAATATTAATTCAGAAACGCCCCTTTTTCAATGTTGAAAAGGGACACACAGAAGAGCGCTGTGATTCACTTGTGCGGCGTTCTTGTTTATTGGTATAGTTCACACCATCTCAGTGTTATAGTTGTTAGACTTTTGATTTTAAAAATGGTAAAACTGACTTCCCTCTTTGGCACTCTGATTGCTTGTATAGCATTAAGACGAAAATGCTGGTAAAGCATAAGGACTGATATATTGGCATTAGGGGATGCATACTACCAGTATTAGTGTTATAAACCCAGTTTTAACCCTGTCCTACTTGCATATGTATTTCGATTCATCTACAGCAGACATCTCTTGAAAACATTGTAGCAAAAAGTGAAATTACTCATAATGATGAAGTTCTCCTTCTGTCCCAATGTTTTCATACTTTGCATTCATTTAAAGTAGTATGCATTGTTTTGTTTAGATGTTTTCAAGTACGTCTGATGTGGTGTTGTTGTATACGCGAAAGAGTATAATAGGGCGTACTTCAATTGTATTCATTGGAACAGCAATAGCCCTTTCTCATTTACAGATGCAATGTCATGCATGCACACCTTTTCAAGACATTGTGGCAAAAGGTGAAATTGTTCATCATGAGCAAGCCATTACATATTTTGCCAAAATATTTTCAACTCAATATATTCATTGCACTTTCATTTTTAGAGAAATACCATATTTTTACCCACATATTTCCAAAATCGTCTGCTTCAGATTAGTGGTAGAGTTACACGTGAATGGGGTTTAAATGAAGGCAGTGATTGAAAGGTTCCTTCTACTTAAATGATCGTTCTCTCTAACTAAAACAATCCTTATCCAATCTACCTTAATAAACTCGGATACAATCTTTATTCATTGTGTTTGATTTTCAGTCTGATTTACTTAAAGTGTGACCCGGCCTGTGACAGATTGCGAAAATTCGACAGGCTTGATTGAGTTTTTATCACACTGTCCCCGCTTCAACACATATGCAGCAGACAATTTTAATATTATCTATGATGCATTATGTAAATTCTTAATAAAAAAACTATCTTTATGTGCACATTTCCGTATTGCCATTATGTTTTTAAAAGTCGTCTGCCGCATATGCCTTAACATGTGATTACTAGTGGGAAAAGGTAAAACTTTCTTCTCCACAGAAATTATAGGTTTAAAAAACAAACCACAAATCATGTTTCTTAGGTTTGGAAAACTTTGTAAACATCTAGTTTAGGAGCTGGTATACAGATGTGGTACAATCTATATTTTAATGTTTTTATTTTGGCGGGGGATCTCAATTTAACGAATAAACTTGTTCTACTTTAAGATAATGATATGTTTTACAAAGAGTTCTTAATATATGTTTCAGGTTCAATCCTCACCATAAACAATTATGACTTTGGGTACATTGAATCACCGGAGATGACGATAGGGACTGAAACCTGTTATACCGTTAACTTTGAAATATACAACTTTTTGCATGAAGTGCAGACAAGTATCCGAATAGTCTCCAATACTTCTAACAGTCTAAATGTGCTTGCCTATTTCGAAACATCTAAACTCATGAAAGATTACCCTAACAGTGTTTCAACACACAGTATCATGGTAACCTTACCAGCTGGGACTTATAGTGTTATATTCGAAGCGCAAGGACTTGACGTTGATGTTTTAAATGTAACATCAGCTAGTGAGGAATGTCCAGGTAGGTTGTTTCTAAATGGTAAATTGTCTGATATAAAATCCCTTTCCCACATGCTGACGCCTCTTCCGAAGGTTACTGTTACCTTAATGTTTCTAACTCTATTCAATAATTATTTCATTTACAAGTAGTTTTCATTTGTGTATGCGAAGATGTACTCAAAGTCCTCTATGACAGATTTGTTCTATACGGGAAGTTTGGAATGTCCATAGATCCTTGTTTTACATAAAACACCTTTATAATGTGTGCATTGGACGTGTCCAGCTTTGCATTTAAAAGAGTTCATAACCAATTCTGGAAATACAATGTTGAGGTGAAATCAAGAGAGCATGGTTATATTTGACTAGTGGCCTGGCTTTATATTGGTGAGCAAGACTTCATAAAAGGATTCAATCAGTCGAATATTTACTCCTATGTTGTTAGTACTCAAAATTAATCCATGTACAAATACCTAAATTTGAGCCCGCCAATGGAAAAAGGTACGAGCTACCATTGTTTAACATTGTCAGTTTAGATAATGTTTAAATATTTTAAATTGTAGCTTGCCCATTGGAAAAAGTATTAGTCAGCGTTTCTGAACACTGTGAGTTAAGATCATGTTCAACTTTGTTTTAATTTGAGCATTGTACAAGTAGGCGTTCTGAACATTGTAAGTTAAGATCATGTTCATATACAACATCAAAAGACATAGAAAAGTGGGCAGTTGTACGAAACCTGATTCAAGATCCTTATACTGTATATAAAAAAAATATGTTTTTTG
>JAUELF010042748.1:0-13792 GCA_031471495.1 Clinocardium nuttallii
ACACTTTTTCGTCACACTTTCAATGAGCAGGTGCAGGTGACACACACATGCTCCGCGGAGCACTCCATTCTAGTTCAGATTATAAAATCATGGCAAAGTTCAGTCATCTTGGAGAAATACTGCTGAAAGCAGTCAGTCTGATGGATACTGCTACAAGTACATCACGGACAGAAACACCTTTATTAACAATACCAGCAGCAGCACCAGGAAGAGATCCCGGGGAACTGAGGCAAATATTTGACCTTTATAAACGAATCAGAGGGACATATAGGCCAGTTGTTTCAACAAGCCTACCCGAAACAACATGGACACATACATTTGGTTCTCTTTCTAGCACAGATCAAGTATATAAAAATTGAATTATTTATTTTGATTAACATATGTTGTATTAAGTGTATACTAAGAGGTAAGTAACAGTTGTACGTCATGTTCAGTTTACAGCGATCTTGTATATACGGTAGCGGTTTGTTGGTGAATTTTACATGACCAAGTCAACCAGAGCAGGTTCTTTATCTTTGTTTTGCTATTTGACAGTGCACGTTTCGTATTGTCACTGTATTTTACATGGCTATGACGGAGATTATTATCGGTCAACTTGGCACGCTTGCAACAGGGTAAAGGAACATTTCAAATTCACTGGAAAAGTAGTACCAGGTGAACGTTTTGACAGGTCAATCATCACTTGGTAAATCGTCTGCTAAAATTTCAAGTTTTCTAATTTCTGAGTAATTGACAGACATGAGACTGATGACTTTGCAAAGACTTGATTTTGAAACCACATACTGGGTGTCCCAAATTTTCTTTAAACATTTAATTTTATTAGTCGACAATATATAATCTCAATAAATGTGTTATAATAACCATCAAAGAGTAAGTTTTGTATGATATAAAGTACGCGGGAAATGACGTGACGTCGTTTCACAGGAAATTACCACAGGGGAGAGGCTCATATTTTTTTCACTTTTACTTTCATACTATAAAGGGTTTCAACTAGCTGTAAATTCAATATGCACGGATCTGCGTCAGAATGTATTCCAAGTATGGCCGTAAATAAACCTTTTAACCGCAGATTGCGTCAATTTTGCTGTCGTATTTAATAAAAGCAACAACAATATTTCCAATACATTACTTAACCTGACCATTTGTTGTGATTTGTTCAAGTATCTCAAGCCAAAGTTTATTCTAGTTCGCTTGTTTTTGCCTTCGACTCCCATTTTGGTTGTTGTTGTTCCCATGTAACAAACGCTCTCATTGGTTGTTATAAAACGCGCCACCGAATTTGAATTGCTTCCCGGTGACGAGCATTATATCTAGCTAAAAGCCGGGCTCCAGTGTTTTGTCAACATCTGTTCATTGCTAAAATGTTTGATCTTCATCAGTTGTGTTATAGCAGCTACTAATAGCTCTATTGAAAGAACAATCCCACTTTGTTAGTGAACTGGTATGTTATTAATACAAAATTATAATAACAAAAAATAACATCATTGCACATAATTGTAAGGCAAACATAATTTCTGTTACATGTGTGGATAGTGGAGCGACAGATCCAATGAATATGTGCAGACTGATCTGTATCTTCACTCTGTTTTGTTTAAAACAACATCATGGCACCTTGCAAGGCAAACTTAATTTCTGCCACTTATTTGTGCGAATGGTGGAGCGACAGATCTGTATCTTCACATTCTGCTTTAATAAACCTTTTTGTCCCCCGCTTTTTCGAAGACAAGGTTAAATGCCTTAAGGGCTCGGCCAAGTAACTTTATCATACTTTTGTTGTTTGTTGCTCTTTCACTGCAATAACTGCTACACATGTGAACCAATTTTTTTCAAACTTTCAACAGACGGACGGACGAATATACATGTGAAATATGAAACGTCCGTCCGTCTATCACACTTCTTTTCCGTGCAATAACCGCCACAAATTTGAACTTTTTTTTTCTAACTTGGTTACAATGCCTTAAGGGCTCGGCCAAGTTTGATCATCACTTTTGGCGGACTTTTTTTGTAGAGTTATGGCCCATTAATTAACAAAATAAATCGTGTGTTGCTGTTTCCATGCAATAACTGCCAACAATGTGAACTGTCTTTTTTCAAACTTGGTAGCAATTAAGGTTTAATGCCTTAACCCTTTCCTTCATACGCAATTTTGCAGCAGACGACTTGTTTTCAACTTTCCGTCATAGGTTATCCATTCAATTAGAGATTTTCAATGGTTTGACAAATTATGTTCAAAGTCGTCTGCTGCAGACTTGTCGTATGAGGGAAAGGGTCAAAGTCATTTATCATGGTTGCCAGTTCACCTACCCATGTATTGCCTGGTTTTCTAACACCAGTACTCTACACATCAGTCTTTCCAAGCAACTGGCTGCTGTTCTATATGGACTGTAAATATATTGGTGGCAGATGCACAGACTTTTGGCCCCTTGCAAATGTCGTATTTTGCTGTTTCCGTGCAATAGTTTCATCAAAAGTTAAATGATTACAATATTTCCTGAAGGCGGGGGATATAAATTTCATGAACTTGCTTGTTGTTTTTATAAACTAACCAAAACCACGGGGGAGAGGCTCATATGTTTTATATATTAGTAATAAGTAAAGAAAATACGAGACACTCCCCCGATTTTAGGAACAAAATTGAATTGTTCTATTTATTGGTAATATTAAAGACCAGTTATAAACATTTGTAACCATTTTGAAAACATAGTGACAAAAGAAGAAATTGCACAAAACGCAATTTCCTCTTTTGCCACAATGTTTTCCACTTTTCATCATAGATTATCCAATTTTGGATGCTTTAGGTTCTTTGCCCTTTATTTTTATCTGTTTCCTGTGAGCCATTTTTTTTATCTAACTTGTTAGCAGACTTCACATCTCTTCTAAACAGAGCCAATAGTACATTAAGATATAGCATAACTATCTCCTTAAACACAATGTTCATTTGGTCTGCCTGTAACACAATGTCATCGAGTAAGGCACTTAATTTAGATTGTTGACAACCTACATCCTGATGAAAATCAAATTCCTGAAATTCCTCCTCAACTGATTTGTTAACCAGATGATTAATAAACTCTTCGTGTAACTTCTTAGTATCATGCACTGTTGTGAAACAATAGGTGTATAGTTGTTTGCCATGTTTAAGGAGATTCTTATTGACTAGGAGTTGTATAATAAGATCTGTCAAATGAACAAAAAACAAGAACATTTTGTCTGTAACGTTTGTTAATGAACATGATTGTCTTTGTTTGCGTTTCATATCCATTAATGAGAGTGGCACTGTAGTGGTTTCATCTAAATAATGATCATCTTCCTTCCTTCAAGCAATCAATAATGCTCAAATTACATTTTGACTGTTTATACTGGATTAGACCTTCTATTCTGTTATCATACAGCTTTAATTTCTTTGTTCTCGTATACCTTTTGCGTAAAGTAGATACACCGTACCCAGCTACATACCTTATCCTGGCATGTGATGCATTTGTAACATAACGCCTACTTATATGTCCTCCACTACTTTTTAACAAGTCTACCTTGTTTGTAATACAGGAACTCTCACCTCCTCTAAAATGTCATAACATATCATATGTTCATCAAGGAATACTTCTCTTTCAAACAACAAGAGACAGTTCATTTTGTACTCTGAACTAGTATTGCACTGATGAACAATTATATAGAAAGCATTTAATTTATTTTCGGGTACACCTTTACTGAGTTCTTCATCATTATCACTTATGCTATTTGCGAATTCTGAACATTTTACAAATAACTTTCTTACAAAAACTTCCAATAAATTGTCATCAACTTTTGAAACAATCTCATTAATTTTTCTCTGGTAATCGGTCACTTCTTTCTTAATCAAAAGTTTCTCTATCAAGTCATCCATCGTGAATGGAATTTCAAAGTTTTTGCTTTCTTCAGTAGCAACTGTATCAAGTATACTCTGAAATTCATCAGACCGTAGTTCATCCTCAGACAGTGTTTCACCAACTTCAGCACCCACTGCATCTGGTTGACCGAAATGTATTGTATGGATAATGTTAAATGTCTATGTTTGTTACACATAAAGCAAAATGCGCTATACTGTATAAGTTCGATTGAGATACAATCAAAAGTGAATTATTATTATTATTTTAGGCTCTTGTCAAGACTTCAATGTGAAGCGAATGGTGAAATTGAAGTGCAGCTCCTGTATGCGTCCTATACATTTGAATACACAGAGAGCGGAAATAAAGAAAATGTAGCCAGTATACATACATTTGTTTCCAAATGTGAAAAAAACACGTAAAAGGGTTAAGGGAAATGATCTGACATTTTACCAAGAAATAACATTGACATTCAGTTCAGTGAAATTCCAGTATGGAACCCATACTACTTGACGTAAAAAGTAGATCTGAGAAGACAATTAGTTTCCAGATGGAAAGCCAATGTAAATCAAATGGAAATTGTGTCCTGAAAACATTACACTTCAATAATGATGGTACATATAAAAATAGCATACTCTCAGTGTTTTTCAGTGTTGAGAAAGTTAATATGTGCAATGGTGTAAAATATAAGAAAGGTCATGTGGTGAGCAGATTTCACACCTTAGATATGTGGACATACAATGTTGACACATTTCGATCAATCAGACATGTTATATGTTCAAAAGTTGTTCCATATAACTCCAAAACTCTTACATGTAGACAATGTCAAAAAATGAGTGTTATGGCTAAAAATAAAATAAAAACAATCCAAATGAAAATGTTCATGTGGTAGATGAAAATTAAAAAGAAAAATGATAATCTGAAAATGCTCTTTCCAAATGCACCAACAGAAATGATCCAGTTGTTATAAGAACAGTCAAACAATGTTTCAAAGCATCCAAATGGAAGAAGATGGTCAAAAAAATGTACTGTAAGTCCAAAGTGCTATGAAATGCTAATAGAAAGCAAAATGTTAATTCTACCACCCAAGTCAGTTTTAATAATGTACAGAAATGCATTGAAACAGGAGCCTGGGTTTGACCCAAATATATTTGAATGGATGCATGAGGAAGCAAGTAGGCGAGGTTTGGAAGAAAAAGATAGGCTAGGAGGAATCATCTGTGATGAAATGAGCATTCAGCAAGATATTCAGATAGAAAAAAACGGAAATGTACTCGAACTTGGGGAAGAGGGTGATATGTGCCATCAGTTGTGGAAAGGCTCAACAAACAAAAGTTTAGGAACACACATCTTACAGCTCCTGTTCCTAGGACTAAATGGTTTTCGTTTTCCTTTTGCTTTTTTTGTTACTAATAATGTAACAGCTTTAATATTTATGTTTTCACAGTGTATATATGTGGAACTGTGCATATACTATAGTATTATGACAACTTCTGCCAGAAATCAGTTTACATTTTGTACTTAACCTTGACCTTTTAAACCCTTTCCCACCTGCAGACGCATTTTAAAAACATTGTGGCCAAAGTTGAAATTGAAAGAGCAATTTCCCCTTTGATGACAATATTTTTAACTTTAAGTCATAGGTTATCCATTAAATTTCAGAGTTTTTCTCATGTTTTGACAAAATATGTTAAACGTCGTCTGCTGCAGAATTGTCTTATGAGGTAAAGGGTTAATATTCATTTAAAACTACGCCAAAAATTAATTAACTTTCCTTACATAATGCCACATAAACTTAAGCATTTTATCAAAACAACCAATAGCGTTAATTCGAATCTATAATATTCCATTAGGCAAATTTGCTAGATTCAAGTTAAGCAGCTCAACCTGTTTGTCAATGCGTTCAAATGCATTTGTATCGGAGAAAGGATTAAGCAAACCCTTCTTGGTATTTTAATTGACTGAACCCAATATGTGGATTATAATTTTAATTGTTTTAAATATTTGTAAACACTGTATACCTTTGGCAACATCTATGGTTGGCAGGAATGTTGACAGCATGATGGTCCTTGGTCATAAAAGTTGTTACTAGGACAGGTGGAGTCATAACATATCTAGGGTGAAAATTGATGACATGCAGTCCATCCGAGCTTGTCACTCTTGACAATGCCACACCAAATTGTCCAGGGCGAAATATGTCCCTGCAGTCAATCTCAACGCTGTAAAAATTGCAGTATGTCAGTTATTAAAAACAATAATAAGTTTGATAATAAAATCATGCTCTATTTATCACAATAGTTTCAAAACTAAATTCTAAAATGTTCTATTAACGCGTTCCCTCATATAGACACTTTTCTGGTGCCTCTGCAGCAGACAGCTTTTTAAAAACATAGTGACAAAAGAAGAAATTGCACAAAACGTGCAATTTCTACTTTTGCCACTATGTTTTCACCTTTTTGTCATAGATTATCCATTCAATCAAAGGGATATTCCAAATTTTGACAAAAACTGTTCAAAATCCTCTGCCTCATAAGTGTTGTATGAGGGAAAAGGTTAAATAGTAATTGCTCCTTTATGGTAGATTTGTTCATTGAGGTCGAGTCTAAAAGTAGCCTATGAGATATTGGGTCAAAAGTATCATTCATATTGAAAAGTAACAGTTTTCAAAAGTCATTACTTTTTTAATTAAATTTGACTATATCATCAGTTGGGTCTTTTCATATATACATGTACATATGTTTTATTAAATCCATTCTTTGTTTTGCATATTAAAGTTGTAAAAGTTATTTGACACCAAGTTCAATTCATAACAGATAATATGCATTGGTTGAGGCAATTTGATGATAAAAGAAATGCCCATAACATTTGTTTTTCTGTGATTATCAAATAAAATCTTATTTCTTCTAATCAGATGAAACAATTTACATATATCTTAAATTTAAATTAATTATTGGCATACACAATTGGTTTGTCAAATTGCCTAGGCAAAGCAAATTTATTACATTGCATGAATTAAAATAGACAAAGTTATAACAAAAAAACCTATATTATACCTGTTCAATGACATGCCCTGTGCCTTGTGAATAGTCACTGCAAATGATGGCTTCAGTGGAAATTGTTGTCGTTCCGCAATATTCTTATTCATAGATGGGCTAAAAACTGCAATATAACAGGCATAATAGAAACAAAAATGGAAACAACATTTGTAATTTCTTTTTGAAAAAGAACAATTGTGATTTTTACATGGTTTACCACATTTAATTCAACAGTTGTCAAATATTCAAGATCCAAACTTAAACCTGATATATACAGCACAGCTATCTATGACCTTTTTCATACAGAGTAGACCCAGATCAGGCAGCTTCTATACAAACTACCATAGATCAGAAATTTTAAATTTGGCTACTGCTATAAACTTTATTTTTATGTTAAATAATTAAAATATACCTTATTATATATTCATAGTAGCAGTCTCATATGAATATTTATCAGGGAATGGAACGGGCCTTAACCCTTTTTCCTCATATCAACACTTTCTGACGCATCTGTTGCAGACAGCTTTTTGAAAACATAGTGTGACAAAAGAAGAAATTGCACAAAACGTGCAATTTCTCCTTTTGACATAATGTTTTCCACTTTTATTCATAGGTTATCCATTTAATTATAGTGATTTTCTATATTTTGACAATATGTTCAAAGTCGTCTGCTGCAGACTTTTTGTAAGACGGAAAGGGTATAGGACTCAACTTCACACTAAGCATAAAGAAAAGAACATACCAGTAGCATTTGTCAGTTCAATGGTGGTGGTAAGATGAAGACTTGGGAATTCCACAACAAGCCCTTTGTTGTTGATATCCTGAATGTCCAATCAGGCCGTTGACTAGTTTCCCTGTGAGATCTTTTAATAGTATAACTGGACATCCTAACTTAAGTTCTTTTACACGGCCAGAGTCGTTAGATTTGTGTTCATACAGATCGCCAGGGAAGTTTAACAAATATGTCCTGTTGTAATCATTGACAAGATAATTTTTGGCAAATAATTTGACAAATCACAGCTGATCTAGACGGTGGCAATGGCCTCTTCATGCTTAAAATAAAGTCTTGACAATGTCCAGGTGACAATTTCCCAGAAAACACATCTGTTATTGCTGAAAGTAATTGGTCATCATTTGTTATGTAGAATTTCTTCAGAGTGACAGTGTGTTGGAACACTGAGAAATCGGGGCTTTGGAATCAAAACTCCCCACTGTCATGATAGTCTAAATTTGCTACTGGTGGTAGTTGGAAAAAATCACCAACAAAAATCAGCTGGAGTTTTTCTTCTTTAGTTTTGCAAACAGCCATTATGCATTGCACCTTTCTTAAGTTGTCGAATACGTAACGGTAGTGTACATTGTTTGAATGGACATCATTGATACGATCTGGGCTGTATCTACCGTCTTACAGACCTAAAAATCTGTGAACTGTACACGGATTCAACCCTGTGTAAACACTACATGCTATGCCTGTTGAGCATGTTAATTGTACATTTACACCGCTATCAGTCAGTGTTCTATAAATCTCTGATACGACATATGATTTTACAGTAGCAGTTGTGGCCATTAACAGCCAAACCATGAGCTAGATTTTGTTCTTCGTTTACGTAATACAAGGTTTTCTTCCCATTCAATTATGTATTGATACTTGAAGCGTATACAAAATGAGAACCAGACAGCAACCAATCATATAACTCGTTACTAATGAGACATATGAGGTTGATCGGACATACTCGACCAATTCCGTTATACTTCGGGATCAAATATGGCCGATTATTAACAGTTTGTTTGAAGCGGAGAGGTAAATTTACATTTATTTCAGTTTAATCAAAAGCTAAGACTTAAACTGTACATGATTTGTTTTGTAGAATAGTAGTTATGTTAGCACGCGTGCCGTCTGTGACAGGTTATAGCCGTCTTTCGATGTTTCAACCGGATTTCTTTACGAAAAGTTAATTTCTGATGTCGCGGGTCCGTGCCAATTTTTGAATAAAAAACATTAAATTTTTTGCTGCATTTGGAATTTGTTTGGACATTGGGTTACACAAAACAACATAGATGCAACGTTCAGGCTTTTTAATGGCTTTTCTGAAAAATTAGGAAAAAGTAGTTGAAACCCTTTATAGTACAATAGTAAAAGTGAAAACAAATATGAGCCTCTCCCCTGTGGAAATGACGTCATTATATATTTGTTGTTTTTTCAAAGACCTCTATTGATGAAACCCCACAGCGATCTGTCCGGAAAATTCTCGGCGATGTTACTAATAATGTAAGTCGTTCAAATGCTCATAGTATTTTACGATTTGACATAAACTTGGCGCCTTACAAATTATCAGTGATACAACATCCAAAGGAGATTGACAATGACAGTCGTTTACGCTCTACCCACTTGATAAATGGGAACACTGATATAGTGAATGATTTATGGCTGTTGAAATTAATAAGAAAAACACTTGCCATTGGGGTGCAGAAAAGCCTGATTATCAGTTAGGAAAATAAATGCACAGTAAAAAGGTTACAGTTTGGGCCGCTTTGAGCTCTCATGGAATTGTCCTTTCATTTTTGAAGATGGAGTCATGGAAACCAGAAAGCGTCTATATGAGGGCAAGGGTTAAATGTGAAGTTGTGCATCTAGTTTTTTTGTCAATCTTGTTATCCCCTTATGCACAAGCACAACCTCTATAATTTAAATCAACTTGAAGGAATCTAATAGAGGGTTGGGTCACTCAATAAACATTTGTACAAATTAACTTAAACATTTCTGAGGGGAAGATTTCAGTTCCGCCCCTGGTAGTCATGTCTTTCAACTAACCAACATTTCTTGAAGGTCACACAATGAATATTTCTACAAAATAAGCAGACACTTACGGTAAAGGAGATTTTTCACTTGAGCCATAATTATAAAGCAAAATAGCATTGTCTTGCGGCAACGTTTTGCAACATTAACATTGTTTGAAGGAATATAGAAGGGTGACATTGAGAGGGTGCTACCTATGAAGTTTCATCCAAATTGGCCAAGTGGTTAGGGAGAAGAAGTTGTTTATAAAGGAAAATGTGAACGCACCCATGACACAAGCTTGACTGGCTCGCAGTGGAGATAAAAACCCAAAGAATTGTATGTTTGTATCAAATTTAAACAAACCAATCTTTTAAAAAACATGCTATTTGTTTTTTTTTTTAAACAAAGCCACTGAACCAATGGAAACCAACTTGCCCTCTGAGTCAACTCTACCCAGGGAATATACTTTGCCAAGAGAAATCTTTCGAAAAATTGAACAGGACTTAAGAGGTATGAATTGTTTTTGATTATTGATGAGCATATCCAGAGTTTAAGATTTTCAAAGTTTTTCATTTGGCAAATTGTCTTTGTGCCTTTCCTCAGGATCTTCAATACAAATTAAAATTGGAAACACGTCTATCCTTTCATTCTGCAAATATTGAATTTGTGCATGCTCCGAAAGACTGTCAGTCTTGTTATTCTCTCTCGCATAGCCTCTTGCACGAGTTTGTGTTTCCATGGATGTAGGTTAACCCTTTCCCTCTACAACAATTATGCAGTAGACTATATATTATAAGTCAAGCCTTTATGCAAGACAAAGTCGAATGATAAGCCTTAATAACAATTTAAAACCTTTCTGGCATACGACAATTCTGCAGCAGACAACTTTGAAAATAGTTTGCCAAAACAATGGAAAAATCTCTATAACTGGATGGAAAACCTATGACTAAAAGTGAAAACATTGTGCAATTTCTTCTTTTGTCTCAAAGTTATTAAAAATGTGTCTGCTTCAGTCTATGCATTAGAGTGTCTATATGAAGGAAAGGACTAAATTGCAATGTTTTATTATTAGTGTTTTCTTTAGCGAACTCATTTTTATTGTCTGAAAGGCATCTATTCTTATTTGATCGTTATGAAACTTTATACTTATGTTCAAAAACATACCTCTCATATAAGTTGTACTTTCTTAGCTCAAAGATAAGGTCAAAGTTACTATTAATGTCTGTACAAAATAATGTCACAGGTGTACACCAGCACTTTCATTTTGGGGGAAAATTAGTCCCAAGTTGACACACAGATGCATTGTAAAGAGCTTGGGAGTCAAAGGTCACTTTAATATGTTTGTATGAAACATCATTGTCCATCCAGCTTTATCCTTGTATACAAATTTCCTCTTCACAGGATCATTGTCAAGTGAGCTTGGACATGTTCTTAATTTACCAACATAGGTCAAAGGTCATGGGCAGTGACTTATATATCTGTACAAAACCAAATGTTAATAAATGTTCTGCTGAACTCCTTATTGATTTGACCGATAGTGTTTCCAAAATACATAAAACAAACCTGAAAATATTATTTCATTTTAAGTTGAAAACGGAAAGGTTATTTCCGGTAAGCAATCTAAGGTCATCCGCCTACTGGAAGCTAGTTTACCAACAGAATCTACTCACCCAAGAGAAGCTGCATTGACCAGAAAAGAGTTTCCCATAAAAAACGAGATTTAAGAGGTATGAATACTGAACAAGCTTTTTAATGTTTACACGAGATGAAAGTGTAGAAAGGTTTCACCATGTGGCCCCTGTGTTAACCCTTTTTCGTGTATAGATAACAATTTCTCCTTTTGCCACAATGTTTAACACTTTAGGTCTTAGGGCGGCACTCTAACACTGGAAAACCCTAGTCCTATAATATAATACCCTGGCAAGCAAGCGCAGAGCCTAATTTATTAAGCCCATAAAACCCAATAGCGAATGTCAATTATGCATCAACTTCATTAAAACAAGTTGTACCACATAGATGAATGTTTAAGATAATTAATTCACTTCATAAATAAGCCCGAAACGCTAAATTTTTACATGTTTACCTTTTTTGGTCGGCCATGTTGCCGGATGTTGTCCACGAAAGTGTCGTGTAAACAGAGCAGAAAAAATATATATTAGTTTAGCTTAATTTAAGTTCTACAATTTGCTTATCCATTTCCGGAAGTCATCATATTTAAATTTCTAAACCTGGAATATAGTGCTACTTCATTTGGAATAGTCGGACTTTTTCGTCGGACTTCAATGAAATTGAAAAATTGTCCGCTTCAACATTTCAAATGTCTTTTTCTCTGCATTTAAAGGCTGTGGAAGGAAAAGGATTACTTAGGTAAGTTGCAATTGACGTATATATCAAGTTCAGATCGGGTTGATTTTACAGCCAATTTCTTCAAACTATTATCGAAAGAACGATCTGAACTTGATCAGAGTTAACCTTTTTTTTCGCTAAAGGCGGCTCTTCCGGGATATGACCTCAAGCTTGTAGGTCATATATTATAGGACTACGGAAAACAGCGAGGTTGATGAACCCAACAGCGATCTGTCCGGAAAAATCTCGGAAATGTTAATAATGTAAGTCGTTTAACTGCTCATAGTACTTTACGATTTGACGCCTTACACCTTGTCTGTGATGTAACATCTAAAGGAGCATGACATTGACAGTCGTATACGCTTTGCTCACTTGATACATGGAAACACTGATATAGTGAATGATGTATGGTTTTGGATGAAGCCCACGTTTACCTGGATGTTAGAATTAATAAGAATAACACTTGCCATTGGGGTGCAGCAAAGCCTGATTATCACATAGAAAAACAATTGGACAGTAACAAGGTTACAGTTTGGGCATGGAATTGTTATGTCTTTCTTTTTGAAGATGAAGATGGACTCGTTGAAACCATAAACAGCAGCGGTACCTCAATGTTCTAACGGTTAATGCTAGCTTTTTTCTTAGAGGACATTTTCATATTTTTTTTACAAACATATTAGAAGCCTCTTGAATATCATTTTACGATAAAATATGTCAAGCGGTCACATATCAAAAGTGATGATGTACATAAGCGAGTGCGTTACATTGTATTATGTGTTTTGAAGTTACAAAGGTGTATCAGTCATAATAACGTGCAATTCCTTTTGTATTTTAACTTTTATTGTTAAATGCATGTGTTTGTTTATTTTTTATTCAGTGTAAAGATAAGATAGTATATATTTCTGATGACTGTGCAGGCAGTTTTACAATGGTAACATTTTTTAAAAACAGAGATTATAATTCGTATTTCCTTTCATTCCACAGCGTTCGTAATATTATTAATGATATATTATGATTTTTACAAGTGTTCCAATGGTCAAAGGTACTAATAGTATTTGAGCAGAATTCAAGAAAAAACAAAATTATTGTTTCTACATAAAGTATCAACCCCAGATCAGCCTGTGCAGATGAGACTTAATCCCACTTATGGGTGTGGGGACGATATATATAGATAAATGATTGCTGAAACAGACAATCCACAGGAGGCGAAAAGTGCATGCGCGGCATACTTAGGTTGATCCGGATGGATACTTTACGCGGAGTTCGCAATGTTGGTTTTCTCGCACGACGGCACATATATGTGTATGTGTTGCTTTCAACCTTAGAGGTCAGAAGTGGTGCATCAATTTTACCCTTCAAATATTGGTAGAAGTGAAAATAGTCAATTTTTTTAGATGCTATTCTGATTCTGTTTTTTAAAGCATGTAAATTTGATTTTTTTTTACTCTTCCAAACTTAAATGAGGACAATGACCAAATTCCGACTGTTTTAAGTCTGGGTCATTTAGTGTTACTATATTTGAGAGATAAAAACTGATATTAACTATGACTGCTGCGCTTTTTATTTTAGCAAATGCTTGTTTTCATTGTATGCATCGAGTTAGAACACTGAAATATGTATTAAATCGGCTGCCTGATAAAGGACCTTTCCAAATCTTGAACAGTGTAAACTAAAAGCATAATGTATTTTTGGAAATATTTGGGAAATATTCAAATGACTCATGTTCATCACTTATTTTCTTTCTTTGTGTAATGTGTAAATAAAGTGTTCTG
>JAUELF010042859.1:2607-17076 GCA_031471495.1 Clinocardium nuttallii
AACGTTTATTATGTTGCTCATTAAATAACGTTTATTATGTTGCTCATTAAATAACGTTTATTATGTTGCTCATTAAATAACGTTTATTATGTTGCTCATTAAACCAGTGTTTTGGTCATATTGCTATCTCGGGATATATTATTACACTCGATACGGATATTAATGGTATAGGTGATTTCAAAGGCCGTGATATAACTGAAAAAAAGTTGAAAGAAGCGAAAGCCATTGATTACATTTTAAAAAGTGTACTTGAACTCAGCTGTTATTACATAAGAAGTTCCATCGCAATTGGTTTTGTTAACTCCCAGATACATTCATTTAATTTCCCTCATGCAGACGCCTCTGCAGCAAAAGCCTTTTTGAACACATAGTGACAAAAGAAGAAATTCCTCAAAACGAGCAATTTCTCCTTGTGCCACAATGTTTTCCGCTTTGAGTCATATATAGGTTATCCATTCAATTATAGAGATGTTCTTCTTTTCTTTTTACAAAGTATGTTCAAAGTCGTCTGCAGCAGATATGTTGTATGTGGGAAAGGGTAAACGGCGTGCAATCATCAGTGGTCTTTGACAATCCTAGAGAACTGGTGCGCCCATTGCTGACGTGCTCGCAGGTAGTTACTTAGATGAACCTCGGTCGTATCTAAAGGTTTTCATCTTGGTCGTATCTAAAGATTTTCATCTTGGTCGTTTCTAAAAGGTGTCCAATCTACTACTGATGTGAGCCGTCACGCGAGAAAACCAAGATTGTCGACTGTGCGTAAAGTGTCGACCCTGATCCGCCTAAGCATGCCGCGCAGGCTAACCCGGACAGACACGTTTCTCCTGTGGATTTTCTGTTTCGGGAATCATTACTCTATACCTCTATCCCCCTGATCTGACCTGGTCGATACATTACGCAGATGCCAAAATGTTGGTTTTCTCGCGGGACGGCTCATGTCTAATGTGTCTTTGGTCGTTCACAAACTGAGGTTCGACCGTGTACTCTGGGCTCACACAGCCGTTGGCCCTCTAGGTCCAAAAACTGTCGTGCGTATTATTTCTAAGACACACGACTATCGTGCGTGCCAGAACGTAATGCATCATATGCAACCACTCCCCAACTACTGGTAAAAGCGGGCAGTTGTTGCATATCACCAATCTACAATATCTACTACTACAGCACTGCAGTCGTATATCATCTGGACCCGTTCCAAGGTATAATTATTCAATAAATTTGAAACATTATGGATAATGATAAAAGACAAGAGGGCCATGGTGGCCCTGGATCGCCCTATATGATTTGTTTTGCGCTCAGGTAATCAATACAAGGGGCCAAATGTCAAGTATAGCAACACTTGCTACAAGGCAAAATAATGAGGTCATTGATAGGTCTGTTTTAGATAAGAAGATTTTCAAAGTGCTATGTATAGCAGGTCATCAAAGGGGCGGGCCAATTGTTACCCCAGTGGAATATTTTTAACAATCTTGGAGGACTGCTAGATAATGCTTCACACCAAATAGCTAATAGTGTTCCCTATATATCTCTATGTAAAACAGGTGACCCTCGTGACCGGGCCTATTTTGACCCAAGGGACATAATTTAACGATATTGGTAGGGCTCGGATCACTAGACTTTGCTACACGAAATATAACCTCTACGCAGATTTTTGCTAACGTTTTTAAAAAAAAACTTGGTTGCTATGGTAATCTGAAGTCTGCATGGAATGAATTCCTATGAACATTTTTGTAGGGTACCACCCAAGGAACATTTCTGTGAAGTTCCATCAATTTGTCCAAGCCATTCAGGAAGATATGTCGTTTAAAGAAATTGTTGACGACGCATGACGGACAAAATGCGATCAGAATAGCTCACCTGTCATGCACAGGTTAGCTAAAAAGGCGTATTATGAGCAATTTATCCCTTAATTACGATGTCTTCAAAAGTCGTTCGCTGTAGATGCGTCTGTATGTGGGAAAATGATAAACTATTCTTACGATCGATTGCAACACATCGTGTCAAATCGCAACAAGGTCGTCGGTTGTCATTTATGGTCGCTCGACACTCTTTTAATAGTCGCAATCTCGAAATCGCTGCAAATAAGATACACATAGCTGAGATGTGACACATGTCAACACTTCATCGTAAATGTAATAATCAAATTGCATCATGTTCATTCAATCCATCACGTTTTAGAAAGTCACCTGCTTTGAAAACATATTAAGGAAAACCAAAGAAGAGGTATTTAAAAACAAACATAGTTTCCCCCTTGTTCGCTATTTGTACGTGTTGTCTTCTTGCAGAGTTTTAAATAATCCTCAAAATATCCAACCACCGTAACACATGTTATTAAAATGACCGACCGATGTCACTGTTCACACTATGTCTTAGACAGATCATACTTATTAGCTAGTTAATTAATCTTATACCCATACTTATACCCTATGTTAAGCCTTAAACCAGAATACCAACTCGAAAATTGGTTGTTTATTTTGGTGTTAAGTTTAAAACATTGTGGGAAAATAAAAAACCATGGTTCAGTCTTAGGTATGCTCATTCATAACTGTGCCTCACAAGTCATCAGACGTTTAACCATCTCCCATATACAACACATCTGTGCCTCACAAGTCATCAGACGTTTAACCATCTCCCATATACAACATAACTGTGCCGCACAGGTCATCAGACGTTTAACCATCTCCCATATACAACCATATACAACACAACTGTGCCTCACAAGTCATCAGACGTTTAACCATCTCCCATAAACAACATAACTGTGCCTCACAGGTCATCAGACGTTTAACCATCTCCCATATACAACACATCTGTGCCTCACAAGTCACCAGACGTTTAACCATCTCCCATATACAACACATCTGCAGCAAAAGACTGGATGGGAAATCTCTAAAACTGAAAGTATCGATACTAGATATAGTTGAAACTGTGTGGGGAAAGGAGACATTGTTCATTATGAGCTCTACTATAGAGAGTGTTTCCATAGATTGCCTCACTAGTTTCAAAGTGATTTGTTGTATGTGGGACAAGAGTGAACACTATTTGAGAAAGTGCATGAGAAACGGCAAACGTTTGAATTTCTAAACAGTGTATATTCAGATCATCTTGTCAACATGTTCTGTGTTATCAGAATATACACTATTTGACAGACTCTTCTAACAAGATTGCGCATGTATCATGGGCCGTTCCGCGAGAAAGCAAACATGTTGGCATCCGCGTAATGTATCGACCCGGATCAGCCTGCGCTGTCCATGCAGACTGATCCGAGCCGACGCATCCCGTCTCGGGGGGAAAGAGGTATAGAGTAATGATTCCTGAAACAGATAATCCACAGGAAGCAAAAAGTGTATATCCGGGTAATCTTATGCTGATCTGGATCGATGCAAAGTCAACATTGTTGGTCTTCTCGCGGGACGGCTTAAATTATGTGAACAGTGTATATCTTGATCAGACTGTGCAGATGCACAAGCTGATCTGGATGATTACTGTTCACCAAAGCCAACATTACTCGTGCACTGGTTCATTGTTTTAAACAATGGAGAACGTCACGCTCGTTCACTTCCAACGTGACGTGTGCGTAGATATTAACCGTTTGACAATCGTACCGCATTGCTGAGTTTTCTTTTGTTTGTTCAATAAAAGCCTTTTCTTCTGCTATTTAATTTCTTAAAGGGCCGGTCATAGTTCTGCTTTACTGGCGAAATTAGAACGTTCTTTATAAAGACAATACTGTATTATTTAAAACAAAAACACCTTGCGTGCACACGGATAGAGTTATAAGTTACGATAGTTTACTTCTCCTTATGTGTGTAGAAGAAGAACGTTACTAGACGATTTGAAATAGTCAATTCATGATCTCAGTTAATTCACCAGTTAAATATTAAAGAAGGGAAATGCGTGCTGTGACATTTTAAGGATGTGTGGACTTATATTAATAAATAAACATAATTACTTTTGAAATATTTAAGAAGCCGATAAATATATATAATAAACATATATAATCGAAAAGAAGCGAGATTTATTTATCGACGGGTATCACAATGGCCGAGGCTAGTAATGGTGGATTAAATGATACGATAGGAAGTGGTAAGGAATCGGATAATGGGGCGGCGGGACCATACTCAGACAGTCAACTGAGTCTGTCACCACCAACCGAGGATATGAGTATCCACCTGTCATCCCGGGACGTGAGGGGCAAACCCTCACCACGACCCACCAGACAACCCGTCAGGGTACCACCCTTGACTCGTGCAAGACATGCCTTGAAGACACGGGATTTGAGCCCAAGAAAGTCGACAGAAGCCCGTATCAGAGCCAGACAAGCGACAGAAGATCATAAAGAAAAATGCGAGATGTGCGAGGAATTCTCGTCAATGAAAGCCCGTTGTTTGTCGTGCCAGTCGAGTATGTGTGGAAACTGCATTGAACACCATCAGAAAATGAGGATTGCGTCCGACCATGAGCTTCAAGACTGGGAAACTTACATGTATAACCAGAGACTTGGAGTGGAAACTAAAACTAGAACCCCTCCCCCTTCTAAGACAGAATGCAGGACTCACAAAGGCGAAAAACTACAGTTTTACTGCAAAGTATGCATGATGCCGCTATGTATAAACTGTAAACTTACAAAACACGAAGGTCACAAGACAAGAGATCTGTTCGAAGAGATGAAAGAACAGCGCGATTCCCTACCACTCAAACTAAGTCAGCTTAAGGCTAGTGTTGTACCGATCCTGAAACAACAGATAAAAGAGCTGGAAGACGCAGACAAAGAACTTAAACATAATGTTCTAACAACTGTTGAAAACATACAGAAACGAACAAAGTTTGTTAAAGACGAGATAGACAAAGCCAGCGCCAGACTTATAGAAAAGTTAAAGGATAAAGAGCAGAAAGCTTTTAATCAGATAGAAAACAAGCGAAAAACGCTTAACACGTATATCAAGAGTGCAACAGCCGCTCTCAATTCCGGAGACCGCATTATACAGACTGGAGACGATTTCGATGTTATGGAACTGTACCAAACTCTGATTGATATGCTTAAAAAGATCCAAGAACTACTCAGACGTCGACCAGGCAAACAGCGATATGTATTCCAAGACGGGCAATTTAACCAGTCACAGCTGTTCTCTATGTTCGGAAACTACGCTGAAAAGGGTCCTAGACTTGACCCGGATCCCAAAAGGTCCCGTTCACTCCCCGCCCTGCAGGTAGTACCGGAAGTCCAGGCACGATTGATCACAACAGTCCGGTGCAAGAATGTATCTGGTAACAAGGTCAGCGCCATTGCGCCTATCAACGACCAGGAAGCATGGATAAGTTTCGGTTGGACTACCAATGAAATATATCTCTACAATAAGGATGGGTTCCGTAAGAACAAACTTTTACTCCGCGGTCCCGTTGACGATATAACTGCGGATCACGATGGTAATCTTCTAATTTCCAGTTTCTCTAGCAACATCGTGCGCATTGCGGACAGACGTCTACAGGTTCGAGACTTTTTCCAGTGTCCCCTGAGGTGTCGCGGACTGGCAGTTTCGACGGCGAGAGAGATCATCGTTTGTGGAGTAGACATGTGCACCACTTTCCCACCTCCAACAAAATGTACGATATTCAAGTTCACTGCGAAAGGTAACAAGACCGGTCATCTAGATGGCGATAAGAACAAAAAGATACCGATTCACCCGTATAGGGTTACGGAAAACATCGATGGATCGATCGCCGTGACTGATTGGGTCAGTGATAAGGAAGGTAGAGTCGTGGTCTTTTCTCATGACGGCAAAGTGCGTATGGTCTATTACGGTGATGAGGCAAGGAATGCAAAAGATAAACGAAGTTTTCTACCGTATGGAATCACCAGCGATAGATATGGTCATATCTTAGTGGGCGATATAATAAATAACGAGGTCCATTTACTAGACATTAAAGGTCATTTTAAACGAATTCTACTGACCCGTGCAGACCTGGATAATGAACGGCCGTACTCGCTGGCTGTAGACCAGATGGGCATGCTGTGGGTGGGCAATGAGAGGGCGACCATCAAGATTTACAGATATCTTCTACAGCAGTCCCACATAGTGTAAGCGCGTAAGTTAGCTCAAACTTTATTGAATCTCAGTATGTCGTTCCATTTGTTGCAAATGCGTGAAAATGTGTATGTTGGAATGTGTTAAAGGAATCATGGAAAAACGTGTGCATAGATTAAAGTATCCTTAGAGCTATACAAAATGGTGGCTACTCCAGGTAATAATCGACAGACAGTTTGTATTTTCAATGTGCAGACACAAACTGGTGTGTCTGTACCAGAAAACATTGTGATACATTGATACTCTACTCATAATGAGTAATTTATCATTTTTCCACTACGAACACAACCTCTTTTCTATCATTATTATTTTACTATATAGAGTTTTGCAATATTTTTGTATCGATATTGTAAAAGTTATCAGCTGCAGATTTTGTTTGTGGGAAAAAAACATTGCTACTGGGACCAGGTGGCGAAGGTGGCAACATCATAACTTTTCTGTACTCTGTACAGGCAAGCTCAATATTATCAAGACACATGTTTAAAACAAGGGAAAATCAAAGGAACATGATTGATTGATTGATTGAATTGTTTTGTGTTTTTCGCTTCTTTCAACAATGTTAATGATATATGACGGCATCCTGGATAAGTTAACAGTACTACTGGTCCTTTTATCCTGACACCAAACAGTCAGTCGTAATGCTTACGTCCGCAACCCTGGGCGCCAAGGAGATCAGACATAACTACCATTGTTAAAGTCCTTGGTATGACCCGGAAGGTTATCGAACCCGCGCCGGAAACGGACGCTATACCACGAACAGAACATTGTTGAAGCCTCTACTATTCAGAATTGAGTTATATGTACATTTTTTTGCGAGGGGACATCAATCATTTATGATTGAAAAACTGTATTTGCAAACTTTTTAGTTCTACCTTTCCCCGACACAAACGAGTATTTGACACCTTTGCAGCAGATAGGCTTTTGAAATTAGTGTTGAAAAGATATAATGTTAAAACTTGTATTTCAACTTTTTCTCATATATTGTAAAAAGCAGATTTTAAATCAACGTAGTGTCAAATAATTGGTTTATTATATGAACTTCAAGACCTGAAACTCGACATTTAACCCACACGTGGCCAACGTTTCAACTATTTTCTTGAGGGTGATCTAATGGATCATTCATTTGCCAGTGAACAATGTAGATCCTGATCGGACAAAACATACCGGTTTTCACAGACTGATCTAAATTCGAACGGGTTCTAAACAACCAAATCCCTATGTTCCTGTATTGAACAGTGATCTGGATCTGCACAGATTCTAAATTGCCTGCATTGAGGCACATTTATACACACACTTTCTGGTTGGATAAAAAAACCAAACTTCTGTGACTTCAATTTTTTTTTAACTTGAATGTTGCCTTTACCGGTTGATGAAAATCAGCCTTGGACAAGTATGCAATTTTATCTGTGTTATTTCAAAAAGACAATGATTCACAGTTGTCGTGTGAAATCATTGTGGCAAAACGAGAAGCTACTCATTATGAGCAGTGCGTGTATTTTTATGCTCTGCTCATTAATTTACTATTAATTAATACTTTCGTTTATAGATTTCATTATTTTGCCGAATTGTTTCCGAAGTCATCTGCTGCTGATTTGTTGTATTATACATGGAAATATGTTTGCAATTCAATTCATTTTTTTTCTTCAGAGAACCACAGATATCAAGTCTTCCTCCTATATCACCAAAAAGACAACGTAAACGTGATGTGTGGTCATCTTTAGAGACAGTTAAACGTGGACGCCGCCCGGACAGTGGTGGGTGGAGTCATTACGACAGTGTCCGGAATTCCATTCCAACGGAAGTGGTTGTGTTTGCCTCCCCTAGACTAAACGTGGACATTATTAGTCAACCGAAAATGAAGAAAAATCCCTATCAAGAAGTGACGTACAAATGGGGCTGGAAGTCCAAATTGTCTTACTAATATTGACTCTTTCCCTCCATATGTTGTCTCGTCAGAAAACTATTTGTATATGCCAGTCGTTCAACTGGGCCTAATTTAGCCGTCCCATGAGAAAACCAAGTGTGAACTCAAGTAAAGTATCGACCCGGGTAAGCCTATGCATGCCGCGTAGGATAATCCGGACAGACACGTTTCGCCTCCTGTGTATTTTCTGTTTCAGGAATCATTACTCTATACCTCTATCCCCCTGAGACGGAAATTGTCGACTGATCTGGTCGATACATTACGCAGATGCCACAAAGTTGGTTTTCTCGCGGGAACAGATTTACAATTGTTTCTATCCCGTCTATAATCTGGAGTTCAGCACATTTAAAGAACTATTTGGACACCTTTGTCTAACTATACAGTATATTGATGTATGTTTGTGAAACCGCAGGTTGGTTACCATGGGTAATTGACATGCTCAATGTTATGATGACGGGGTCGGGGTTTTTATTGTTGGTGAAATTTCATACTATTAAATAATTTCCTTTCAGGTTTTCGGAGGATCTTATTACCGCTGTAAACAAGCGCATAATTGCTTTTTTCCCCCGCCTTTTCTTAACCGAATTCAGTTTTTGCACAACGTGTTTCATCTTGAACCTTTCCTCTCTGATAGACCATTTTTTACCACTTCAAGTCTACAAATAATAAATGAATTGAATAACAAAGTCAATTATAATTATGTATTGCCCTTTATTTAATATAATAGGTTTACAATCGTCGGATGTAAAACATGTAACGTCTCTTACATATAAGCAAACAGTGTGGTAAATGGAGACACATTTGTTCGTGACCTATCCTTTTCCCTTTACCTACAACGTGTCCAAGTCTTCACAATGATTGGTTATGCTTGTTTGAATGGAGTTTACACCGCTCTCAATAATATTACAGTTATATCAGTCCTGCGGTTAGGAGTAAATTACCAGTTCTATAGTTGTTATGCTTATCCCTGCGACCCTGAGCCCGAAGGAGGGGAGCCATTGATGTACCACTTTCTTAAGTGTTTGATACGACCCGACTGGGGATCGATCCCTGGTGTCCATCTCCCAATGGCGAGACTCTTATCACATTGGGGGCGGACCAAGCCAGAATCGTTACTTAACCATTTCTCGCATACAAAAAATATGTAGCAGACGACTTTGAAAACATAATGACAAAGACCTGAACAATTTAAAATCTTAATTGTTAAATAAAGTTGAAATCATGAATTTCACCTTTGGCCACAATGTTTTCAAAAGTCGTCTTGCATTAAAATGCGTCTGCAGGTAGGAAAGGGTTAAGTCATACAAAGAACATGGATTAAGTGTTGTTTGTGTCCTCATGGTAAAGATTTATTGAGGTTAGCCATATATTTCAATCCTGTTTTGAAAGTCATCTTCTGCAGTGTGCTGTATGTGTAAATAGATTAACGATATTCTATGGCTGTAGCTATCCATTGTCCTGACCGGGCCGTACAACACCCTACCCTCTTGTATCACTGTAACTCACGACTGAGTTAGTGATACCAATTATTAACCCTTTCCCTCATATAGACGCTTACTGTAGGCTCTGCAGCGGACGGCTTTTTGAAAACCTAGTGACAAAAGAAGGAATCGCTCAAAACGAGCAATTTCTTCTTTTGCCACAAGGCTTTCCACTTCTAGTCATAGGTTATTCATTCAATTAAAGAGATTTTCGATTTTTTGACAAAATATGTTCAAAGTCGTCTGCTGCAGAATTGCCGTATGAGGGAAATGTTTAAACTAGACTGCATTGCTCGTCCATGTTGACTAATAATGCTAGATATAGAACACCTGGTGTGGCTTTACGTATTATATAATATTCAAATTGAACCGGCAGATGTCCCTAAATTGTTTTGTTATGCCCGACCAGGACAATAACAACAGAAATAGAAGATCGTTAACCCTTTTCCACATACCTCAAATTTGGAGCAGACGACTTTGAAAATAAATGTCTAAAATATGAAAATCCTCTATAAATAAAAGTGTAATCATTGAGTGTAGTTGAAAACATTGTGGTAAATGGCGCCTGTCGCATTGAGTGTAGATGAAAACATTGTGGTAAATGGCGCCTGGTGCAGAGTATTTAAAAGCGTCTCTATTTTGGGAAAGGGTTACTTGCTGTTTATAGCGTTCCTTTCGTGTATAGTATCATAACATAGGGTATCAAATAACTAAACTATCAGTATGCAAATCTCATTAAAACCAAATATAACACTTCGCTGCAGTATCAATCGCCCCCAATATACATACAGCGACCAGTATGTTTACATTATGAACAGTTCTATATAGTGACGGGGTATAATACTATACAGTTACTGAAAACGTTGTCAGATCAAATAAATAATTAAGAGGTTATCCCTTTCGCTAATATCGTCGCTTTCTGACGCCTCTGCAGCAGACGGCTTTTTGAAAATAAAAACCAGCAATTCTCCTTTTGCCACTAGGTTTTCCACTTTAAGTCATATAGTATCCATTCAATTATAGAGATTTTCTATATTTTGACAAAATATGTTGAAAGTCGTCTGCTGCAGATTTGTCGTATGAGGGAAAGGATTATCTCCCATATACCGCTAGTTACTGCCCCGCATGGAACACGGTATGTCGGTGGTAAAGGGGTGTTTTTATTGTTAATGGAGGACGTGTGTGAAATTATCAATTGTTAACGACCGAGGTTTATTGATTTCATATCAAATCTCATAAACGTCCCTTTAGATAGTGTGTGAGCGTCTTGTTTCATTCAGTGAGGAGGACATAGTTCACTGTGGAGGTTTTAAAAGTGGATTACAACACTGAACAGTGTTAATCGTTTCCAGCATACAACCGACGGTTTTGTAAAGACGTGGACAAAAACATGAAACAGCTATATAGCATTATTGTGAGTAAAGTTGAAAACACAGTGGCAAAAAGAAGAAATTGTTCGTTTTTAGCAACGTCTTTCTTTGTCAGAATGTTTTCAAAAGTCGTCTGTCACAGAGGCGTCAGAAAGCGTCTGTATGAGGGAAAGGATTGAGACATGTGTGTCAGAAAGCGTCTGTATGAGGGAAAGGATTGAGACATGTGCGTCAGAAAGCGTCTGTATGAGGGAAAGGATTGAGACATGTGTGTGTTTTCCTCGTAATATTTGTTGGAAAAGAAGCCGGCGCTTGCTCTAAGCAATGGAATTAGTTGTTTTTGTCTCAATATTTTGTATAAAGTGTTCAATATATTAATGGATGGAAAATGTGCACTTTTACCGCAGAAGGGTTTACCCCTGTGAATCGTTCACTTTGCAGTCATTATATGTAAATGGTCGTCTATATCTATCCACTTTTCATTAAATTTAGTCTTTGATCTTGAAAGCGTGTTTGAGCGAAATGCATCGAGTTTTTTGGTTTTCGATTATAATAATGGGCCGATGGAAAAGTAGTGCAGAAGTAAAGTACATACATTTATATATTGATGTGTTATTAGTTAAGTTTAAAACCTTTCGGAGTATGTTGTGATATAAAACTTGTTTTACTTATTAATGTTAATTTCGGAACACAATGTTAAATGACTTCTGTAGTTCATCAGCACGAAACTGTATTTGAGTCGTTTTACGAGAAAACCAACATCATGGACTCTGCGTAATGTATCGATCCAGATTAGCCTGCGCACTCCGCAGTCAACGCAGGCTAATCTGGGCCGACACATCCCGTCTCAGGGGGATAGAGGTATAGAGTAATGATTCCTGAAACAGAAAATCCACAGGAGGCGTAACGTGTCTGACCGGGTTAGCCTGCGCGGAATGCTTAGGATGATTAGGGTCGATACTTTACGCAGAGTCCACAGGCTCAAGTGTTATTGCTTAAATAATTAGTCAATGAAGACTCATACCAGCACTATTGCATAACAGTGTCGACCCTTATGACTACATGAGTTAAAGGTTTCTTGAGATAGCGTGGGAATTGTGTCTCTTACCCTGGAGCCTGTTTTCAAATAATCCGATTACGTTTCGATTATGACTGTCACGTATTTCATTAAACCACTGATTTTTACCAAACTTCTTGATCTCTTTTGATTTGTACTTCGACCCTTTCAGAAAGCTTGCATACATTTAACGACCAAGATCGAGGTCTGCTCTACCCAATATTATTTTTTGTTTATCATATATAGTCTCGGAAGATTTCAGATGAGTACTATTGTCTTCTTACATTTAGATTCACTCAATAAGATTCGATTTGATTGTTCGTAAAGTAAACTTTAATAAACGGCTCATTTATGTTTACAGTTAGTTACCGGTTGAAGAAGACGTATTTTACTTCAATATGTTTTTGAACTTATAGGTTTATCACTTGTGTACAATAAAATAATATTAAACAAAACAGTTATATGAACAAGTAATGAGGAAAAGTATGGAAAGTAGTGGCAGTAGCAGAGATAAATGCCGGAGTGCGAATATCAACATATTTCATTTATGAGTACAAAGAAAACGTGTTTATTTTCATAATAATATGACCCATGAGTCATTTTCTATCCACAAACGGTTTTGTGCAAAATTAGAGCAACTTATTCAAACGTTTTATACTAATGCTGTTTAAATGAGGTATAAATATGATATGACACGTTATAAGCTGTACCTTTGCTGAAGTATGCATGTTTCGAATTCGGTTATCAATAGAGTCCGACTTCAACCATTTCCCTCATAAAGACGCTTTCTGACGCCTCTGCAGCAGATGGCTTTTTGAAAACATAGTGACAGAAAAAGAAATTGCTAAAACCGAGAATTTTCTCCTTTTGCCGCAATGTTTTCCACTTTGAGTCATAGGTTATCCTTTCAATTTAGAGATTTTATTTTGTTTTAACAAAATATGTTCAAAGTCGTCTGCTGCAGAATTGTCGTATGAGGGAAAGAGTTTAGGGAAAGAGTTAAAACTCTTTCCTTGGTCCACATTATTTGAATTATTTTTTAATTAAACAGCATTCGCAAAAGGAAGATATTCATCACAATATTTAATGCATAACTCCTCACAGCATTGTCTACTCCACTTCACAATCACGGTTATATTTATTCAGAGTTTCCAGTTATTATAATGTTTAACTAGCATATAGGGTAACATTATATATCCAAACATACCGAAATTGTATTTTCGCTTCGTCTCGAACACTTTGTTTATTATCTAAATAGCAGGTTGCAAGTTGTAGCAATAAAAATGGGATCACTCGCTTTTATATACTCCTTTAAGATCTATTTATACGCACATAAACTTGAATAGACGTTCATTTGCCACTGCAAGATTAGCTTTAAAAATGTACACACAATCTCTGTTGTGGTTCTATTTTTCTGTATTTAGAGAGGTAAATTTTCAAACTAAAAACCTGTCCTACACTAATCCACACGTATTGAAATAAAATGCCAGATGTAGTTTCGTCAAGTATTCATTCCCATTTCGTTAAAATACGTGACGTTCATTTGTTTTTGTGATTTTGTTCTAGAAGTCAAATGAGAAGTGTTTAACTATGTTATGATTTTAAAAGATTACGCCGATAATAAAGATCGTAAAAATGCGTTTAAAAACTTATCTGATATTTGTAGTCATGTGTGTAATAACAAAAATATCCAGATGTTACCAAAGATCTAAATATAAGACCAATATACATCAACAATATTTCGCCGATTTCAACATTATTTCTGTTATATTACATCAACAAAAAAGGAAAATTCTGATGCGAGCATTATTCATATCCCGCTGAATTCCTGCAACGGTATGATATATATGTAATTGTAATGTAATATAATGTTAATGTTATGTTAATGTTATGTTAATGTTAGTAATGTAATGTAATTTTAATGTTATGTTAATGTTAGTAATGTAATGTAATTTTAATGTTATTGTAAAGGTAGTGTAATGCAATTGTAATGTACGTAGTGTTATGTAATCATAATGTTATTGTAATGTAATTGCAATGATATCGTAATGTTAATGTAATATTATTGTAATATTAATGTAATGTTATTGTAATATAATTGTAATGTCAAGGTAATTGTAATTGTAATGTAATTGTAATATTAATTTTATGTTATTGTAATGTTAATGTAATGATAATGTAATGTTAATGTAATATTATTGTAATGTTAATGTAATGTAATCATAATGTTATTATACTGTAGAGTAATGTAATTGTCATGCTAATGTAATGATAATGTAATGTAAGCATAATGTTAATATACTGTAGTGTAATGCAATTGTAATGTTAATGTAATGTAATCATAATGTTAATGTAATGTAATCATAATATTATTATACTGTAGTGTAATGTAATCGTAATGTTAATGTAATGATAATGTAATGTAATCATAATGATAATGTAATTGTAATGCTAGTGTAATGATAATGTAATGTAATCATAATGTTAATATACTGTAGTGTAATGCAATTGTAATGTTAATGTAATGTAATCATAATGTTAATGTAATGTAATC
>JAUELF010042970.1:0-11983 GCA_031471495.1 Clinocardium nuttallii
TAACTCATTGAATTGTTGTAAATAATTGTAATGTATTTTGGGCCGGAGGCCTTTGTTTACGAAATAAAACATTTGTATTTGTATTTTGTATTTTGTATTCAATAGCCGCGTACCAAGGAATAAGGGTTAACTTTGTTTGTAGGTCGTTGTACGTGTAACGCGTACAGACTATTCTGTAGTCGCGTACCAAGGCGTACGTGTAACGCGTACACACTGTTTAATAGTCGCGTACCAAGGCATAAGGGTTAACTTCAATGTTTGCAGGTCGTTTGACCTGTAGCGCGTACATACTATTCAATAGTTGCGTACCAAGGAATAATGGTTAACTTCAATGTTTGTAGGTCGTTTTACTCGTAACGCGCACATACTGTTCAATATTCGCGTACCAAGGCATAATGGTTAACTTCAATGTGTGTGGCGCGTACATACTATTCAATAGTCGCGTACCAAGGAATAAGTAACTTCAATGTGTGTAGGTCGTTGTACGTGTGCTGCGTACAGACTTTTCAATATCTGCGTACCAAGGCGTAAGGGTTAACTTCAATTTGTGTAGGTCGTTTTACGTGTGCCGCGTACATACTGATCAATAGCCTCGTACTACGACACAAGAGTGAACTTCAATGTGTGTAGGTCGTTTTACCTGTAACGTGTCCGTACTGGTAAATAGCCTCGTACTACAACACAAGGGTTAACTTCAATGTTTGTAGGTCGTTTTACGTGTGCCGCGTACGCACAGCTCAATAGCCTCGTACTTCAACACAAGGTTAACTTCAATGTTTGCAGGTCGTTTTACCTGTGACGTGACCATTCGGCAGTTTCACCAAGATAGCATATCAGAATGCAAATAGCGCTTGAAATTCGATTAGTGTTGATTTCTGACAGCGTCCAATGATATTTGCTTTATGATCGCTGTGTTGGGTATTGTTTTGTCTTCGTTTAGACGTTATTCACTGTTTAAATGCTTGTTTGTTTGTCTTGAATTTTAATCCTTTCCCTCATATAGACGCTTTCTGACGCCTCTGCAGCAGACGGCTTTTTGAAAACATAGTGACAAAACAAGCAATTCCTCTTTTTGCAACAAAGTTTTCCACTTTTAGTCATAGGTTATCCATTCAATTATAGATTCTATTTTTTGACAAAATATGTTCAAAGTCGCTTGCTGTAGAATTGTCGTATGAGGGAAAGGGTTAAGACTGCTTTCAAAATGTTTTCAAATACATATACAAACGACATATACTGGATAGTTATTTAGAACTATATATGAAAACATAGTGACAAAAGAAGAAATTGCACAAAACGTGCAATTTCTCCTTTTGCAACAATTCTTTCCACTTTCGTTTCCATTTATTCTGACACCTGTGAGACAGAATACGCACTTATGCGTAAATAGATAGCGTACGGACGGGCGGTGAATACACTGTCGAGACTATGAACATGCGCACGTTCTCCGGGGAGTCATCTCTGGACGCTTATACATTACCCCAAACCTCTTGACACGGCTCAGTTGCGGGTTTTCTTGGTCACTTAGCCTCGGTGGAAATCCGTTTAAATTGCTTTAAG
The DNA here is from genome assembly GCA_031471495.1 of Clinocardium nuttallii. Taxonomy (NCBI): domain Eukaryota; kingdom Metazoa; phylum Mollusca; class Bivalvia; order Cardiida; family Cardiidae; genus Clinocardium; species Clinocardium nuttallii. Next base: position 1,561 of record JAUELF010042970.1, read on the forward strand.
TATTTAAACACAGCAGGTAACGTATTACAGACGTTTAAATCTCGGAGGGAATCGGTAGATGCTGCCCTTTCCGTTACAAGTTATTACCGTTTTTAATATTTCAACCGAGTTAACGTAAAACGGGTCAGCTGCTGGCTGTTCTTGTGTGCGCACAGTGAATGCTCACAAGTGCCAACGCTTTCGCCCCGTCTCACATTCGTCTACGCTACATACAATCGACTGTATTTTACGATTTGTGAATTGAAAAAAAAACGACATGAATTTACTCCCTTCTTTTGTTGCTGTGCATGCACTTTTAAACCATGGACTGAAAAAAAAATGAGTATGTTCTATGGACCTTTTTTGTTTGAGTGTAGCCATTTCCTGCTCTCTTTTATTTTCAAGTGGTCGAAAACTTGATTTCGCGTTCGACGCAGGACATAAATATACCCTCAGCTGTTTAGTAGGCTCGGTGTGAATGTGAAAATAAATCTCTTATTAGCCATTTTATCATGGGAAAAATCGGCCACGAAATATTCCTCTCCACCCAAAACATATCAAAATATCAACAAACCCTTTGTTTACTTAACTTAATGCAGTTGAAAATGATATTTTGTCTCCCACGTTTTCACCGACGTACACAGAAAATTGCAACAGTTACAATTTCGAAATCCGAATTTTAAGCAAGGTTATTACACAAGATATATATATTGACTTTCATAAACATTGGCGAACATTGCATTTAAATGTAAACTTTCATGAACCCGATAGTGCTTCGTATGTCTTTGAAGGCTGGCTATTACATATTATTGAATTGTATTGTATTGTGCTGTATGTATAGGTTGCACTTTAAATAATAAAATATCTATCTATCTATATTGTATGTGTAATTTTGGAAGAGTGTAGAAATCATTGAGGCAAAAGTGAATAAGGTCAACAGGGACACGTTTAAAATGTCATCTTCCGCAGAATCGTCTACATGTGTGATAAAGATTAGGGAGACCATTGTACTGCAATGATTGTGTTGTTACTATTTCTTCCCTGTCGTTTCGTAGGGTTTCAGATTAAAGAGCCGTCCCGCGAGAAAACCAACATTATGGACATTGTGGTGTAAAGTATCGACCCAGATCAGCCTAAGCATACTGCAGAGGCGTACTCGGATAGACACTTTTCGCCTCCTGTGAAGTTTCTGTTTCAGGAATCATTACGCTTTACCTCTATCCCCTTGAAACAGAACGTGTCGGCCCGGATCAGTGTGTGCGGACTGCGCGGGCTGCTCTGGGTCGATACATTACGCACAGGTTATGATGTGGGACGGCTCAAACGGTAGTAATAAATTCCCTCCTTGGAGCTACGGGTTGCGGGGAACGTACCACAGATTCACCTAGGAACCGCCAAGATATAATTGATTTACCGATGAAAGTGACGTAAAACACAATACAAACAAACATACTTTTCTTTTCAGAACCTTCTATTTTTGCCAACTTTTACATTTAAATATTAATGAGCAGTTCATCGTCTTTTCAGTGACATTACATAGCACGAAAAAAACCAACGCTCGGTTATCGCCGCATTCTTATCTAGTTTATGTGGGTTATCTCCCCTGTTGACATGTAACGACTTTGTAGGCGACACTTTGATTGTCTGATGTAACGGTCCATCTGAGACGACATGTATAATCATATATATAGGTCAAATTACGCCAAATACATCCGCGACCATGCTTATCTAGAGCCAAATAGTCCCCAAGCAAAACGTTTGCGTAAAAATGAATGTTTACCTTCAATAGTGTGCATTGCATATATAACAGTTGTGTCGAAAAAGTGTGAAACCAATTTTGACCCAGCCCGAATTCGTCCAACATTACGGTAACTATTTTCGAGGGGTGAATTTTATTTCTTGCATAATGCATGACACACACGACACACCCGATACACTGTAATTTTCGTATATTTTATGAATAGCCTTGGAACCAAGGATCACTTCAAACATACGCTGGTTACGTGGTATATCCATGTATTTTGCTGATTTTTTAAACATTCTGTTTTTCATATATATAATCTTTTAAACAATAATTCTAAATACTTTAAGCACGTTAAGTTTTAAAACTAAATTCACGAATCAGTTCCATTGACGCTTAGTTGTGGCACCACTGCAACACGACTTAAACATTGAATAAACGGTAATGAATGACATGCACGTCTCTGATAACGGGCCGAGGATGAGAAATATTTCCGTTAAAGCATAACCATCGTACATGTTCTGTACTGTTATCAAAACGGGACTACATTCGTTCTTGCGAAGAAAACACTTAGAATGGTTTTTTTATTAAGCCTTTCCCAAATACTGCACATCTGCGACTATAATGATACTCTCTATTAATGAAGGCATAATTACTGAACAAAGTTGAAAACATTGTCAAAGAGGTTACACTGCCCGTTTTGAACAACTTCTCCTTTTGTTACAATGTTTTAAATATATGTCTGCTGCAGAGGCATCATACAGCGTCTAAATGCAAACCTTTTACCACATGTTGACGCAATTGCAGCAGGCGACTTTTGAAAACATTGTTGCAAAAGGAGAAATTGCTGATGGTGAGCCATTTTACTTTTGGCCACACCGTTTTCAACTTTATTTAACAATTAAGCTACTGTTTATGGAGAATGTTCAGGGTTTGTGTCAACATGTTCAGGGTTTGTGTCAACATGTTCAGGGTTTGTGTCAACAGGTTCAGGGTTTGTGTCAACATGTTCAGGGTTTGTGTCAACATGTTTCAGAGTTGGCTGCTGCAGAATTGTTGAATGAGGGAAATGGGTTAAGCTTTCCAGACGAATCATGTTTCTCATCAGACGTGTTCAATGCACACGACCTTGATTGATTGATTGATTGATTGGGGTTAATGTCGTTTTCAACAATTGAGCCGTCTCGCGGCAAAACCAACAGTGTGGAGTTTGCGTTAAGTAACGACCCTGAGCCGCATAAGCATGCCGTGCAGGCTTACCCGGATATACACATTTCCCCTGCTGTTGATTTTCTGTTTCATGACGGAATGTGTCGGCCCGGATCAGTCTGCGCGGACATCGTAGGCTGATCTGGTCGATACATTACGCAGATACCATACTGTTGGTTTTCTCGCGAGACGGCTCAATTCTTCAATAATATCACGGCAACCAGTATTTCCTATTGCTGATGGCTGCTTTTCCACATAGGCTGTTAGTCAAACGATAAAAAGAATGTTTGCCGAGCTTCGGTTCGAAGTCAAACAACACCTGGGTTGACAGCCTGTTTCACTACAGACAGAGCTACAGGGGCAAAATCCGATAAAGGGTAAGAACGCGTACAGTAACCCGTCTGTCTGTCATAAGCATCCATGTTGGCACACAAATGGACAGAAACCAGACTGTCTCTATAATGTAGTGTTAATTTATATTTCATCAAGCTTGAAATGATGTGAACCAGACAAGGCTGTTTGGTATGTCATATATCACTCTTTTAACATCCCCGTTATGATAACAGAAGTTTAACTGTTCGTGATTATTCTGTTTTATTGTGAAACTTCATTGACCATGGACTGGTTAGTACATCGTTCGGTCCATTACACTGTTAAGAAGTGTAACACGGTTTCTTCGAGTGATGGTGCACGTTACGAGACTGGAGTTTACAAACATTAAGACATATTCCATGTCCTCAGGGATTATGAGTTCGATCCCAAACTCGGCCAATATTATTTCCTACGTTTGACGAAAGTCACTGCGACACGCCTCATTCGTCCTCAACCAATTTGCTTACAGTATATTTGGAAAAGCAGCCAGATGCTTGGAAAGAATGTTTTGTGGAGTAATTGTGTGAGAAAATCAGGATACACATGAGTAGGTGAACTGGCCGTCATGAAATGACCGAAACATTGTGGAAAATGGCGTTAAACCCCATAACACTGTAAAGACGAGTATACGCGGTAGCTTCGTAGGACATATGTACGGTACGAGCCTGAGTTATGCGAACATGAACCAAGATACTACGTGCTTCTATTTTCGAGTGGATTGAATCAACCGTTATATAAACCAAGACACAACCAAATTTGTATCGGTTCATAATTCTCATCGTATTCTAATAAATGGCAGGGGTGAGACAATCTCCGAGACAGTTTTGCAAAGATGGACACAATCTTCTCTGTGCATGCAATGTGTACGTAGTGAATATATATGCTCACACTATCTAGTTATAAGAGACTCTTGTAATTCTAATATTGAATGGCTATGTACGTTGTATGTGTTATTGAAATGTTCTATATGTGTGTTTGTACATAGATGAGACTTAAATAAAGATAGAATATAAAATATATCCGGAATGCAAATAAGACGCTATATTCGTGCTTATCAAAAAATTCGATATGTTCGACCGGTATAGTCGATTGCTGAAAGCGGTGTCTGCACCACAAACTAACGCCATGTGATGCATGAGAACCGGGTAGTTTTTAGCAATTAGAACGTTGAATTGTTTGTGATGCATGCCAATGGGCATGGCTTAAAACACGATATCGGATATTTTATTGGTCGGTCTTCTCTTTTTTAATTTTTAAACTGTATATTACGACCGGGATAATGTTCTCTTTACAATCATTGCCCAACGAAGACAAAACTAGTTAAATAAAAACACAGACGTTTTGATGTTGCTTTGTTTATATTGTGTTTTACGATTCCTTCATACGGTCATGACGGAGTGTCCATGGGCAAGGCACATTTTCTAGCCTAGTACTGGTTTGTTATCCAGGGATCATGAATAATAAAATTTAAATGCGCGCTAAATGACCTTAGCTGTCGATGCGCCATAAAAACAATATACATACATACATACGATGCCTTCAACAGTTGCTTCAATAGATCACGATGTTTACCGGGTATTTTACCAGTACTATTGGTCCATTTATCCTGACACCAAAAGACAGTCGTAATGCCAAACCCACAACCCTTAGTACAAAAGAGGAACATCCATTAAGAGCATCTATAAGGTTTAGCTATAACCTGGCCGAGGATCGAATCCTCTAATTCCCGCACCGAGACAGACGCTCTACAGCTTCCTTACAGAGGTGGTATTTCATGTTAGCAGTAAGAAAGACTTGAAATTAATAGAACATGAATTATTTAGACAAATAAAAGGGAAACTCAATTTCATTCATGAACCCCAGAAGATATTATTTTTATACTTAGCAAAGCCATTCGAGAAAAGATAATTTAATTTCTGTTTATTATTTGAAGATATATAATATTGATTTTCTTTTTTCTAAGCATGCATATACCATGAATTCGCGTTAACTCAAGCATGTTATAGCTAGAATATATCGTTTAACTCGAACCAATCCTTGGAAATGATCTGTATTTTAAAAACATTATCGGCTGTTCCTATTGCTAAGACGTGAAATCAGAACTGCCAATGTGTTGTTTTCTTTAAGTAATTTAATCAGTGCATTGTTTTTAATGACATTCATTTAAGTATGAATAAGCCGTCACGCGAGAAAACAACATTATGGCATATGCGTAATGTATCGACCCAGATCAGCCTGCACATTCCGCGCAGACTGATCCGGGCCGACATATTCCGTCTCAGGGGGATTCAGGTATAAAGTAATAATTCCCGAAACAGAAAATCCACAGGAGGCGAAAAGTCTTTATCCGCATAAGCCTACACGGCATGCTTAGGCTGATCCGGGTCGATACTTAACGCAGAGTCCACAATGTTGGTTTTATCGCGGGACGGCTCAAATGCATTACGAAGCTAACAAACCAATTAAGTATAAACCAAACGGTAACCGTTCGGTTACTCGAACACTTCGATGACTCGAAATGATATATGGATCCCTTTCGTCTTCGAGCAGCAGATAACTTATTTTAGGTAAATAATGAAGGATGTAATCCACTTTGACAATAACACAGGCTGCTGAAGGCGATGTTCCTTGTTATCTAAAGACTTAAACCAAAGTGACGTGTCTTGTTTTGTTCACACGACGGTATGACAAGATGGCATTGCGCTGCGATAATCCTTGATTAAAAGCAAGTGTAGAACTGCTATAAACATCAAAGCAAATGCACGTTAATAACAGCACGTTACCGTTGTTATATTGAAACGTCAAACATTACCTATGAATCATATGGCTAGGTACTGGATTCTACTAGCTATGTCGCGTTTTAGATGATCAAGCCAAAGACTTAACGTTGAACTTGGTCGACAATTTAATTTTAAAAAAGAACTTCGACTGTTTGTATACTACATTATGTAAAAAGATGCTTCGGTGATCGAGAATAAATGAAATGCCTTTCTCATTTGTGAGATATTAAAAGTATATAACAGATTTCTATCTTAATGCACAGTTCAATGCTTTACCATGCTTACAGATCTTTGATTGTACTCTTCAAAATAGAGATCCAGTAGTTATAAAACTAAATACTGCCCTTTATGTTTCAAAGCTTTTAGAAGAAACATGACTTTGCACATTACTAGATAGTTAGATGTTTGTTATCAGTCGCCGGGCAGAAGCCCGTGACTTATATTTTTAATCGCTTTTCAGAAATCACATGGGGATGAGTTATTATCAGAAAGAATCAAATTTAAATGTTTTGAACATATTACAATTGTGGTTGTTTAGAAACACTAAGTTATGACACATCTAACATGAAATCAATAATCCGATGTTTTAAGTATTTGCAGTTTCTTTATTTTGACTCGCATTTATTTTTACGAAGACAAAAGACTCCCTGTTAGTCTTGCTGCATATCACCGTTATGTGTCAATATCGAGATAAAAATCACGTGGAATTTTCCTTTGAATTGCAATTTTAACTGTAAATTTTATGTTCAAAGAGACCTCTTGCTTTTTGTAGAATTCATTTAATAATGTTAAATAATCCATGTTTATATAAAATAGGAACTGTTTCTAAGCTAAATATAGATCCTGTTGTGTTGTAGGTTTCGTGACCTTTAACATCGATTTTCGCACATGCGCATTTCGATATGAAAAGCGAGCGGTCAAAATAACTTTTTAATTTAGATAAGTATCGACATAAACAAGTAACATAAACACAAAAAAGAAATATTTTGAAAACATGTCTCAATATATTTAGGCTAAATGAGTCTGTCCGGTTTAGCATTCGCGGCATGCTTAGGCTGATCTGGGTCGATACTTTACGCAGAGTCCATAATGTTATTTTACTCGCGGGACGGATCATATCAGCACTACAGCACTTCAATCTCGATATCTGTAGAAGTTCCCCAAAAAGTTGTTTTTATTTTTTTGTCAGAAGTTCGTGCGTATTTCTCTTAAAAACTTAACCCTAACGCGTTCCGACTCTTCTGCAGCAAACGACATTTGAACTCATTGTGGCGAAACGAGGCATTGCTCATGATAAGCAATTCTTTCTCATGTCATAACGTGTTTTCCTCCATTGAACCATTTCGTAGCCAAAGGCAATTGAAGGTTTTTGCTGACACTGCAGATTCAGCTGAGACAGCTCGTTATGAGCTGTCTCACCTGAAATCTACTTCACTTCAATGACCAAATAATTTCTAAGGCGAAGGATGGAGCGGTCCAATTTTCAACATGGAAGAGTCGACATTGTGAAATCCGACAGTAAAATAGTTTTGATTTAACTGTCATATATGGAACATGTTAATCTTATTGTCTATATCTTTTCAAAGTTGTTTGGTAAAATCTTAGTGTTTGTCGGATAATGTAGAATTAATTTTCTTTGATCCAACAGTCATTTATGGAACATTTTAATCTTATTGTCTATATCTTTTCAAGGTTGTTTGGTAAAATCTTAGTGTTTGTCGGATAATGTAGAATTAATTTTCTCTGCCCAGTCTTACAACCGGTCTCAATGGTGGAGTGGTCGAGTTGGAGGTCACGGACTTATCCACGGTCGGATAGTGCCAAAGCCTTTAACATTTGTAGTAATGACTGCCCTCTCTGGCGCTCAGGTTTGCGGGACTATGTTAGCATTACGACTAACTGGCTGGTGTCATGACAAATGGACCAGTAGTACTTGTAACTTATCCAGGAAACGCCGCTGTTAAACTGAAAAATTGTTGAAAGCGGCAGAAAAAAACAAATTATCAATTCCAGTCTTACTAAAAGGGTACAACGTCTAGCAAAACCAAGAAGCAATTGAAATAACTTCAGTTGTCATATAAATCGCCGGTAATAAAAATAAATAAACATCAAGAACAGATGTGATTGAAGTCGTCTTCTGCGGAGGCGTCAGAGAGTGCCTGCGTGTGGGAAAGGGTAAAACTGTTTTTGAATCAGGAGGGAATCTTTCAGGAACACGCGTTCATCTTATAGATGTACATAATCAAATTATTTCTATGTTTTGTGCAATTAAACACACGTAACCATGCTCGCACGAACTGTAGGAAGAGAACAATTAAGATGTCAAAATCGACCCCCGCAAATTGCGTCATTGGTACGAAATACATTACGTAACTGGGTTAAAGCGAAATCCGCCATAAAACTGTCACGGTATATTTATGTGTGTGTGTCCATCACACAGTACGATACGGTTTATTTATTTGTTTTGTTTGTTTTACAAATTTATAAATGGTACACGCCTTTTCAATTAACAGTACTCTATGTCTAGAATGCGCCATTGCCATTTTTTCTTGTATCTATGTTAAAGGCTAAATAATACACTATGTATTATACGTGTACATACGTCAGTAAATACGAAGCATAATTACAATTTTCCCCACCTGAACCGACGACCTTAGAAGTCACATGAAACACTATGTCACGGTCATCAGTTCACATAACGTGTGTTTCCCAGCTTTATTGATCCTGTCATGTACAATATAAACCCCTTAAAACCAACTTAACGTCGGTCAAATATAAATAATTGAACGTTACGTAGATATAAATAATTACTTCGTTTTGTAAATTTTAACAACATTATTTACGTTATGTAGATACACATAATAATTATGACCAATAGCATATTATTTGCCAACACATTAAAAAGTGAGTTGAGTATTGTGTAGTAATATAGTCAGTAACTTCACGTTTTGTAAATAAAACGAATAACTTCATTACTAAATTATTAATACTGGACTGTTTTCAATAGGCTACAGTACACTATAAATAACGTGCAGTAGTGGGCGAGTTCGACAATAAACCATAGTCTAATAGTACCGGAAGCTGCATTGCACATGTACCTGATCGATAGGGCATTAGTCGAACAAGGGTTAACTGTCATTCCAACGACTAAATGTTTTCTACCGTTGTGTGGGGTATTCAATATTGATATTAACTTTAGATTTGCAAGCCAACAGGGAGATATTGTAAGCAGGATGTTTAATAGGAGAAACTAGAGCGACCTGTGCAAACTCGTGTGTCTGACCGTAGCCGCTAAAGTGACATCATTTCCTCTAACCATAGTGATTTCGATCAAAGTCTGGTCATACTATAGTCGTTATAGTTTCTGATCGAACTCGCCCAATATTTACGCGTAACATGTGAATTTGAAACACGTTGAAAGTGGATCTAAAGGATAGGATCCTTTATACAACAAAGGGATGTTTTGAAACATTTCATGGAATGAGGTGAACAAAAACCAGCACTGACGTAGAAAATAGTCATTGTTCGTCACCAGTAATGTTTTCATTTTTCGCAATGTTTATGAATGAGCCCCTATTTAAAGTGATGAATGTGAAACATTGTCAAATAGTTTGTACATAATTCTGCGGACGATAGTATGTATACACATTAGCAGCACAAATCGAACACTGATATTCTAGGAATGGAAATTTAACTCGTCTGAAGGAAATTGTAATCACTGATATTTTATTAGGAAAACATTTAATACTAATCTGATTATTTTTTAATGAATAACACACTGATTATGGTGGTATCAGCTCATCTCACGATAATAACATAACGGTATGCAGATGTAAGCTATAACAGAACAGATCAGAACATAAAACATATAGTTCATCGTCAAAATATTTACAATATGCTTGTATATACTAGATGCATACAGGGGATGTGAGTTCGAATTCCAGCTCGGTCAACATTCTTTCCGACGTTTGAGAAAGGTCACTTTGATAAGAGCCTTTCTCCTTTCAACAATAGGCTAAAGGTCTAAGTGTAAAATTACCAAGTTGTTTGCAAAATATGTGTTCGGTGTACTGGTTTAAGAAAGCTATGAAGCACTGGCCGCCGTGATATGATATATTTCTTTTTTGAAAACGGCTAATAAATCAATCTATCGACTAGTTGAATATACATGACATGATTCTAGGATATTTAAACTTCACAATATTTTAATGAACATACGATATCTGTAGACAGTAGTTACAATTCTGATATTTGGCCTGGGGCTTAAGTTCATCATTGATTTAACAAATCTGCATTTAAAAGGTTAGAATCCCCCCGAAAAAAGATCATTATAAGGTTGTAT
>JAUELF010043080.1:0-17069 GCA_031471495.1 Clinocardium nuttallii
CATACAAGGTCATCTAATGACCCTGAATAAGTGTGTGAAGTTTCAAAGCAACAGCATACACAGTGTTTGAGAAAAGGTCTTGCACGCAAAGGTTGACCAAAATTCTAAGTCCAAAAAGGGGCACAATTTAGTCAAAATATATTCCAGAGTTATGGGACTTGACATACAAGGTCACCAAATGACCATGAATAAGTGTGTCAAGTTTCAAAGCAACAACATACACAGTGTTTGAGAAAAGGCCTTTCACACAAAGGTTTGACCAAGCTGGCAACACCAACGATTACGCCGGGGTGATTACATAAGCTCCCCTATTTCTTCGAATATACTAACTAAAAATATAACATACAACAAATCTGCAGCAGACAACATTGAAATCATCTAAGAAATAAAACCTATATTTTCTATATTTTGAATAAAGTTGAAACCATTGTGGAAAAAGGGTAAATTGCTAATTTAAATGTGAAGATGAATAAATAAAATACCCGATACAATATTTCCAGTCATCTGCTTTAAAAAACTAGATAAATTTAAAAGCTGGAAATATCCACTTGAAACATTGTGGTAAAAACAGATATTGCTTGTTTTGAGATGTTTTCCAAAGCTGTCTGCTGCAGAGGCATTTAAATGGAATAATTTCAGGTAAATAGTTAATATTGTATAGATTAAGAATCAAACCTACCCTTCCACATGCATCCAGATGTCATGCTTTTTACAAATATCTTTTATATCTTCTAAATCATCTACATGGCCCATAGTAGGTGTACCTAAAAAAAAAAAAAAATCTACAGGTAAACTCTTTCCCACATACAACACATCTATAGCAAACGACTTTGAAAATGTCACATGAAAGTGTATTTATTAAGCCTTTCCCTCATATAGACACTTTCTGACACCTCTGCAGCAGAAGGCTTTATGAAAACAAAATGACAAAAGAAGAAATTGCACAAACCGTGCAATTTCTCCTTTTGTCACAATGTTTTCCACTTTTGGTCATAGGTTATCCATTAAATTTTAGAGATTTTCCAATTTTTGACAAAATATGTTAAAAGCTGTCTGCTGCAGAATTATCGTATGAGGATAAGGATTAACTTACACTTCATCTGATTTTTTTTTTACTTATCGACTTTGAATATATCAAGGGGAATAAAATTTTTTTGTAAAAAGTGATTTTTTCGTTTTTGAAAATGTTGTAGGTGACGAGTAATTCTACATTTTTAAGAAAATTTCTACAATAATCACAATATTTCAAAAGTTCATCTGATTTTTGAGCAATTTCAGCTTTTCCCACAATGTTTTCAAATAAAGTCTGCTGTAATACTACATGTTTCATGGAAGGAAAAGTTGAGTATGAATCCTACTTTTACGGAAAACATGGCAGAGACTGGCTACATCACAGTAAGTATGGCTTTAACCCTTTCCCACATACAGACACCCTTTGACACCTTCTGCACCAGACAACTTTTGAATATATTGTGTCAAAGGGAGAAATTGCTCATAATGTTTTCAACTCTATTCAATTAAAATACTTCCATTTACAGGTATTTTCAAATTCATCAGCTGCAAATATTTTGATAAATCTTGGGAAAATATAAAAAACATTTCTAAAAGTAACATTTGAGAATAGAGTAGTTGGAGAAACAAGGTTTTCAACTGTTTTCTGCTCCAAACATGTCAAATTGCATCTGCATGTGGGAAAGGGTATAGTAAGGGTTAATTATGACAGAGTTCATTATATTCCTACCTGCATAAGCAACAATCAAAACAGGTGTTTTAGCAGCAGAAATATCATCCTGTATCAACTTATCCAGGATTTCCTTGTCCTGAAAAAATAAACCATAAAATATTAAAACAAGACAAATTTGTCAAACATTTTTAATCCAAATTTTCTCCTGTGACATTAACCTTTAAACTGATGACCTTAAAATCAATAGGGGTCATCTACTTGTCATGCCCAATCTCCCTGCCAAGCTTGTACTGTAGGTCCAAGCAATATACTTGGATCTTATTCTTTGAAGGGGGACATATTTAATAACTATTTTCATTGGTTGCCCTCTTTCTACTTCACATACAATGGCAAGAAGGGCTATATAATACGTCTACCTTTATGTAAAATACAATATTTGATCTAATTAAAGTTTTCCTTCAACAATTTTTTTTTTCACCGTTTCAAATGACTTTGAACACCATTGCAGATAATGTGTCTTCTTATATTCATAACCAATCTCAACAGACTTCAACAATATATTAATGACATTGCCAAAAACAGCAAAGACACTCTGGGAAGGGACAATCTGATATATATTTACCCTATGTACTAAGACATAAAGGCCCTTTCCCGCATGCAACAAATCTGCATTAGTGATAACTTTGAAATCATTTGGGCAAAAATAGGGAAACTCTCTATAATTTAAACAATGATTGAATAAAGATTAAAATAGTGTTGTTAAAGGATAAATTGCTCAAATATGAGCCATTTCCCCTTTCGGCATAACATTTTCAATAGTCTGCTGCGGAGGTGACAAAATGTGTCTACATGCAAGATACAATTAACCCTTTCCCTCATATAGATGCTTTCTGATGCCAGTGCAGCAGACGGCTTTAAGAAAACATAGCCACAATGTTTTCCACTTTTAGTCATAGGTTATCCATTTAATTTTTGAGATTTTCCAAGTTTTGGCTAAATATGTCCAAAGCAGAATTGTCGTATGAGGGAAAGGGTTAAGAATATGTGATCCTTAGAAGGTCAGCTGTGCGGTTATCTACCAGTCATCTAAACAGCTGCGGGCCCTAGTGAATGCTACATGGCTACAGCTACACATTTTATAACTAACCCTATCACACATACAACAAATCTGCCCAAGGGCACTCCACCATGACCGAATTGCCGCGACTGGGGATCGAACCAGGGACACCCTGTTTCGAAATCCCCGACACTAACCGCTCGACCACAGCGGATTTCTATGTGGTTGTATGTGGATGTATTAAGTGTAATTTGACCGTTTGTAATTACTGTGACAAAATATCGCCGCTATACCTTCTTTCATTCTTGTCTGTGCTGTTATCTTTTATCTTACTTTTGGAACGGGTTTATTCCTTTTAATCGCATACTTCAGCACTTTCTGTAATTTGCTGTACCTGTTCTCGGATCTAACAACCCGTAATTTCCGATAAAGAATATACTGAACAGCTGGCTCTCTATAATGGGTCTTGTAGTTGTAGCATGTTTGAGATAAGCCCATTATCTGCCATAATATTATTATTTGTCAAATTCCATTTATCATTTAGACAACCAGCAAACAGATGAAACAAAAGGGGCTGCTCAAAATGTCAAAAGCTAGCCCAACAAAAGTCCAAATTAGGCATCAAAAACACAAATCAATAAATGGATTCGAAATGTTAATAGCAAGCCCAAATTAGGCTGCATCAAATACAACATTGCAACTAGTCTTCCCTGGGTTTCAGAAGGAGACTGAAATGTCATGTGTAACTTAAACACTTTCAACTTCGCTGGCCGCCACACACGTATTCAGTTTATCACATTTCGATGCTGTCTATTGAATGTTCACACTGTAAAGCCGCGCCGGAATGTGTAGTTGACTTGGGTAGGATTAGCCACTGGTAAACCGATCATAGTCCGGAATTTGTAATTGACTTGGTTTATACTAGCCACTGTTATACGAATCATGGTCTTCAATATTGTCTGAAACAACAATTCTCAGAGCAGTATCATGTTTTACAGTTTTTTACCAAACATTTTACTCTGCCTTCTTGGGAGATGTGTGTTGGTTTTAACAGAAGTTGCAGCAGAAACAAATTCTTTATTTCGTGAGATTTGAAAAACGGTTGAAGTGTAGAAACAGCATCAATCGTGAGCAATACCCGTGTGCAGACAAACATTCCGGAAGGCAGAGGCAGACCAAACTAACAATTGCCCGCAATAACACCTTACTTTCCATAGTGGATAGCCGTATTGATTTATAACCTTTACATGAATCGAAATGTTTTAAAGACAATGTGGTGTAATCACATGCCATTTCTTAATTAATATCATTTGCCTGTACAAGCAATCAATTAACACCTCAAATCAGGACATTTTATTAAACACTTACTTCTGTCATACTCTGTCTGTGGTTCGATATTCCCCGGCACAATTTATCATGCGACAACTATGATATAGATTAAATAATGTGAGTTGATGCCAGAACCCCTGGCAAGCACGCATATTTAGCTTTTGTAATACTCCTTCTAAAATGCGTTGTGTAATATTTTTTTAATAAAAACGAAACATTTTCGTGTACAAATTAGAAACGTATTAAGTATCTAAGTTCTGCTTAATTCAGTCTTAGTGTGAGTTGTCACCTGAAAGTTAATGTGTCCAATCAAGCAACGTTACTCAAACTAGGCTTGACCAAAACGGTTTCCGTGACGCACTGGCACTCTTTTATACACACTTTCTTTAGATGTTTTGTATAATTAAACTAGACAGAGCACGCCTAAGGGCTTTTCCTTGACAATCGTCTCTCTATGGGAGTTCTAGTGCAACCTTGAATGTTTTCACAGGCGACTGCGTCAACTGCAAGTGTTACCATGACGAAATTACACATTATGCTTGTATTCAGTATATCATTTGTCATGTGTTATGGCTAAGTCAACCTCTTTCCCAGATACAAACATGTTTCAGCAAACAACTTTGAATGGGTATATGCAGAATGTTAAAAAATGAGAAAAACATTATTGTAGTAAGTTTTTTTTTATTATAATGCTACACAATTTAAACAACACTTATAAACAGATCTACAGATTTAATAACTTATTCATTTATTTAATATTTGTGTGAGGTTATTTGCTTAGGACAGGTGAATTGTCTTTCCAACATTAAACCCCAATCAATCAATCAATCAATCTAACATTGTTACCCCTTAATTCATTAAATTGTATTTGTTCGAAAACGTTTGATATATCAGCTTTAAAAAAACCCTACATATTTCAGTATGAACATACATACACTGAATATAAAAAAATCTTTCATTATGATACACTGTATGTACAGAAACACAACATATTTAGACCCTTCCCATATATCGACTTTAATTGACACATGTTCATTAGTTTTTCATCATTTCCAGACATAGTCGGAAAATTAACAATCTTTCATATTCAACCATTTCTGTTTTGCTAACAATGTCATCAAGCATCAAGCATCAGTAAAATTATTATGGTGTTGTTTTGGTTTAGCATATAAATACCATAGCTTATAAAGGTTACATTTAAACATTTTAAAATAAATGCTACCGTTGTATTGAGACAAGACAACATGAATGGCCAGTTGTGTTAAGTTTATACATTTTCAATTACGTTGAAACTATATTTTCAACTCAAATACTACTTGATCGCTGACACTGCTCTACGAATAAGGTATAAGTCAATTTAAGACTGTTTCTTCAAACGTGAAAATGAAAGTATAAACCAATTTGCATGCCAAAGATAAAGAGGGCTTTCAATTATTTCGCAGAGAATAATTGTTGATTTTTTTCATAATATAAAACTAAACTATTAAATTGCAATCAAGCCAAATTCCGGTAAAGCAGTACATTGAACATAAATTTATTCTGTAATATACTTAAAGGAATATATATCATTTTTGATCGATAAATCGGATCTTATATCACAAGGAGTCTGTGTGATTATTGAACGACAAGATGTGATATAAGATACAACTCAAATATTAAATATATTTCCATATCACTGTTGTCACACGTATACTTTTGCCACATCGCGTGTTACAGATCGAGTCAGTTTTGATTTTGGCGTTAAAAAGTTGTCTCGTCTACTTTCGTTTCGCTTATAATAGACTTGACATTGTTTATTGTCATCTTAACTTTTTGTGTCGGATTATTAAGAAAAGAAACTTATTATTTTTTTATTTATGTTCGTTATTTTATAATGACAAAGGTGGCAGTATATATATCCCCATATAAATCCGGTAAATATATACTTTCTACCGTTTCAGTACTGTTTCCCAACTCGTTTATGAATACTAAACCGTTTATACTTTCCAAAGTCGTCCGTTGAAAATTTTCTGTGTGCTTTATAGTGTTTTACTAAAAAGTAAATATCATGGCGTTTCCTATGTAAATTGTAAGTACTAATATTCCTTTTATTGTAGTTCCGGTGAATAGTTATTTAAGGTTAACGATTTGCTACATTTCCAGTGCTGTTTCACAACACGTTTATGAATAGCGAAACCGTGTTATACTTATCTGTATTAGGATACTTTTTAAAACATTAAGACATACAGAGATATAACTAACAATGTTTTCAACTCTAATAAATGATGTTATAAATATATAAGCCAGCATGTGTTCAGAGCCTTCTGCAGCAGTTTTACTGTTTGTTTTTATAGTGTTTTACTCTTTCACCAATTTGTTCCATAAATTTACAATGACTACTTGTCAAAGTCCAGAGATACAGTCATAATGCTTATCATAATATACCTTTTCACAACAGAGCGAAATATGGTGTCAATGCATTTTCAATCGAAAGCAAAAGATAAGTTCGTAGATGGTGCTACTATTCTGGCTAACATATCTGTCTGTTAAAATGAATAATTTTAGTACATAATAGTACAACATATTTAATACAGCGAAGAAGAAGAAAGTCTGTTTTTACGCGTGGTGTTATTTCGGCGCACAATACATTTCTAAAACATTTCCCAACTGCCCTGTCTGTTTACGTGGGCAGTAAACTCGGCACATTAGTACTTTTCTCAAACGTTTTCCAACTGTCCTTATTTTTACATTGGAAGTAAATTCGTCGAATAATACTTTTCTAAAACGTATTCCAACTGCACTGTTTTTTTTACGTTGGAAGTTAATTAGGCGCACAGTTCTTGTATAAAATCGTTTTCTAAGTGCCCTGTATTTTACGTCGGATTTTAATTGGACGCACAGTACTTGTCAAAAACGTTTTCCAACTTCCCTGTTTTTTCAACGTGTGGTCGTTCTTCATATCTCAACCTGGAAAGAAAATTACATGTTGATATCGAATATATAGCCCAAGAACATACGATAGTGAAACGTCTAGAAATTAGAAAGTAAGCTAAGAAAGAGAATTGATTTTTAGGAGAGAGCGTAACTTTCTTTCCTTTTAAAAATCTCCGATATCATAACTGATGTCAATATTCTAGTTTCGTCTATATCAAAACAACGGTCAAGGGCAAGACAAAATGAAATGAAAGTATTATCAAACCGAAATGCATGTAAAGCGTACACTGCTTGCTTTTCATGTGATCGTTTACTGTCCTCAGTTGGTATAGTTTGTCTGACGAACCAAGATCTGCTTAAATCTACAGACTGCCATCAATATATTCTTTCCTTCAAAGATAAGCATGGCAAGTCTACAAAAAAGGCCATTATCCATTATACTCGCTGCATTTTACTCCCCTAACGAGTTATGGACAAGTTGTATTTTGGCAACCTGTGGGTTCAGATTTACATTTAGAAGTAACTACCAGATATACACGTCATATTACCAGTGCATACACTGCTGTCTTATATCCGAAATGGCCTGGTTATTCCCGTCGTCTTTAAGGGCTTTAAACAGCTTGTCATAGAAAATGGCTTCACTTCCGTACCAGCGTTCGGCAAAAATAAGACACTGAAAGTAAACCGGATTGAGCCACATCGATGAATATCTGGTTTCATTGCCTAAGAATTGGCACTATTTTAAAATGCACAGACTAATATACATGTAGTAAGGCTACAATTCTAGTTTTTTATGAATATGCATTGTGTTTTTTTTATATTATTTGTAAGGCTGAGATTGAAGGCATTGGTGATACTGTGCGGATATGGAGACTCAGCTGATTATTAACTGTTCTAAGATGCAAAGATTATCCTCATGGCCAGATGAGCCTCAAATATATAACAAAGGGAATGTAGTCACTTAACATTTGACTAAGATTTGAAAGCGTCGTCAAGGGGTTATGTAACCTCTCTGTTTCGACATTGCAAATAGGGACACAGTCTGATAACCCTGCATTCTGTATGCAGTAAATACATAAGTTTGCATGGACAAACACATGCGACTAGATTGGATGACCGTTGGTTCAAAGTCACTTTCGAAGCAACTGAATTCAAGTTTGATCAAATATTCGTATACTGTCTGGTGATTAATGGAATAGGACCACAATCACGTCACACATTCAATCGTCACTCGAAGAAACAATCAAATTATCATGAGTTTTGAAACGAAAGTATCGAGATAAAGTCTTGTTTCACTTTCAATTGTATTATAATAATCATAATATAACCATCTCATTGTCTCCTAACTGTTTAGGATGTGATATTTCAACGTAACGGAATTGTATCTTTAGTTCTTTGTATTTTTAAATGATGAAGCAATCTTAATCACGCATTGAATGTAGTAGTTTTGCCAGTTTGGACAAAACACAAATTCCAATTAGTATCGGTTTCTTATTCAGTTATTACGGTACCAGTATATGTAACACTATAAAAATGAAGCCTTAAACCCAGACTGCTTAATAAATAATTAAATCACTTGAACATGGTATAATATGGGTCCTTAATATAATAGTTTATGTGGTCAATACGGGCTCACTCCGAGTTGATATAGAACAAACATGTTGAAACATATCACGATCATGATGATAATCAAGAATTTGTCTCCAAATGGTAAAGTCACTGAAATATGACAGAAATTGAAGATGGGTTTAATAGTAAATGCTTCACACTAGTACATGGATGAATTGACAATCCAGTAATTGCTTAATAAATCACCTTGAACATAGCAGCTTCTGAGTCCTTGGTATGATGGTTTATATGTTCTATACGGTCTTGAGTCACTTCGAGCTGATACAGAACATATAAGTTGAAACCTATCTCGATGACGATGATCACCAAGAATTTGTCTTCAAATGGTGATACCACTGAAACATGACATGAATTCAAAAGTTGCTGAATGTTACCTGTACCAAACTAGTCAGTACATGGATGAATTGACAATCCTGTAAACAATATCTCAGGATGTAGTGTATTATAGTATAACATAGCGAAATCTAAAACAAATAGAAAGCAACGTTGACCAATGTATAGAAGTCAAAATACATAGTTTTAAGTAACCTAATATGTTATTGGATGTCAAATGATAAAGTCAGTTTGTTACGAGAAGAAATGCAATTTTCAAAAAGCAATCGGGTAAGTAATGTACAATTTGATAGCCATACAATTTAGCGCTTTCATTTCTGACGCTTTTTAGGTTTGGCTCTTAACATTAAACATACGCTTTCCTTTCTTATGTATAGTAACTTAAAGTAAGGATAACGTTTGAATCGTTTTTTTAATAGTATTACTTTAACCTTACAGCAATCTTTAGGTTAATGATGAGTATCCTAACACAAATCACATCAGTTTAAGTGTTATATCCACAAACACTAGCGCTAAAAGAGGGAAGTTACTTTTGATTTTCATTTTTTTTGTCTTACCCGATCTGATAACCGAACACAGGCCTAATGTTCTCGGGATAGCTGATTTAACCTGTAAACACCGACGCGTTAACACGTTATATAAAAAATAACAAAATATAAAACATACATTGATCCATGCAAACTTCCAAAAAAGAATTTGCGAATAATATATACCTATATATATCAAGGAATCCATCCGGTATGATATATGTATGCACTGGTTATCAAGACACTTCCGAGTCCGTATTATTGCAACCTTGAACATTGCACACAGTCAAACATTATGTTATTGAAGCCAAATTTAATCCTTCTAAGCGCTCAGTGTCAAGATAATCGGACGGGTTATATTGGTATTATATCTAGGAAATAACGTGATATATCTGATATATTGTTGAAATACGTATAAAAGACATTAAACGAAGCCAAATCAATACCATAGTAACTGTCCTTTATACGATCCCTGCGCACCGCTGCTTCTCCAACACCGTCTAGATCTCCAAGTAAACATTTTATAGTATGTGGATATCTCTCTACATACTTACAGATCCTTTCTGTCGGTGCATTGCTAGTTCTGCGAAGTAACAGAGTGTATGAAGGTAAACATTATATACTTTTGTGCCAAGTTTCAAGTTGGCATTTCTTAACAGTAAAGGTTCGGATCAATTTAACAACATCTGATCCGACTTCCCAGAATATGTAAAAGTTAGCAAAAGCTTCAAAGTATAGTGATTAAAACAAATGTTGTGAACAGCATATACTACGCGGGGTGACATGCTGAAATTGATCTACGCTGTTCACAAAAGACGGGTTGGTAAGTGTAGGATACAGAAGATTTGATTTTATTCCAAAATACAATCTAAAATATGTATACAATTTGATTCTTACCAAAGTAAAATATATCTAATATATATAAATGACATTTTATGCAAACATAAAAACTTTTATGTATTTGTTACATGATCCAGCTATGTTATCAACATATGACAGCGTCGGGCTAAGGATGACTCGTTTTACTCATACGACAGTTTCCAAATTCCCGGATCAGTTTAATCCAATCAGATTACTCAGCCTATTGGAATGCGGTGTAAACTACATTGGTGTTCCTCTGCGTAGATTGCTACACGCATTTGAGGACATTAATTTACTCCTTAAGTATTTCTTCGCCCACTTAAAGGTTCGTTTTTGATACATTTACTAAGATCGAAACATGAAGCAACGTACGGACTAACCGTTTCAGGTGTGCGACACGGATTTTGTACTAAATTGGTGTGTTTTCTTTGGACTCGACCCGGACATTTTCTAGGTCGCCGACACTACACAAAACAGTGACGTCACATACATATATATAGAGAGAAGGCTGCGCCCTTGAAGTTGAATCGAGTGCAATTATTCGGTCATTCATTCGTACGGAGGCTGACAGGACTTCATCTGACAGGGTCTCCTCGGATTCAATATTCTGGATTTCCGGGAGCGGACTTAAATCGTTTACGAAACAGCATTGATGTGATTGAAGACTTTAACCCAGATGTTCTATTTCTGTTACGATTTATTTCATTCTGAGGTGACTCATTCGGAGCTAGCGGGTCAGATTGTCGATTTCGTCAAGTCTTTGTTGTTTTCGTTGAAAATCAGGAAAGTGGTAGTAATATCTATTACTCATCGTTACCCATCTTCAAGAACACGATATCCTGTAAACAGGGATTGGTTTAATAACCGAGTCGATCAAACAAACATTGAACTTTCAAAGGGGCTACGTTGTTTATACCAGGGGCGTACCTGTATGTGGAGACTGAAAGGCTTTTGGTCTCCTTCTGCCAAAGAAAACGTTTTCGAAAAGGATGGCTGCCATTTGTCGGTGTCTGACCAAGAAATATTTCTAACTTATAAGTTATGTATTTTTATATTTCAATCCAAGATTATCACAGCCTTTTTTCTATTTTTTCTAAATATTCTTCACCGAGTTTGCTGAATTCTTGATGCTACATAGTTTGCCATCCTCCTACGAGGTCAGGCACTGTGCTCTTGACCTATTTTTCGCCTCGACATCAAGACGCTCTGTGAGTTGGTACATGTACATAATCAGTGTCGTAGGTTGTGACAATCTGATACATGGTTCTGTACCTTTGCATACCAGTCTCCGTTCATTACAACGCTTTTGTATGAAACGAAACTTCATGGCACCGAGCGCTTCTCGGTTCGCCTATTAGGTGGCGATCATTCTTTGTCAACCTTCTTATACGCCAACATACACGTTAGTATTGTTGTTTTTATATGTCAGACATGTGCTCTGTACCTTTTCATATATAGCTTGTCATTACAACGCTTTTGTATGACACTAAGCTATTGGCAAGCGCTTCTTGGTTTGCCGATTATTATATTCTATCGTTTTCCACCATTATTCTAACCACATAGCTCTGTGCTGGCTTCTCCACTTATTATATAGTCTTACACTTTGATTTTACAAACTGGTATTTACTGTTTCAAAGTGACGTTACATATGCTACAGATTACCGTTTAGTGCCTCACGTGCACCTCATTATGGTGATATGCACACATGGCCACTATGTTAAGACGTTTGACTCAGATATGCAAGATAGCACTACACAGCTCCATTTCTCAGTTCTGCATGGACAAGGAAAATGGCGTTGTATGGCTTTACTGTTGCAAAGACAACAGTTGCTCTTTTAATCTTTGATTATACTGAAATACACTCACATTTTCAGATGAAACAAAAACGGAAGAGCAAAACTGTCTCATCTAGCCAATGGTACAACAATGGCGTGGTACAAGCCAATCGTCTCAGCCAAAGAAGAGGAAAACCGATAAGCCGTCAAGAATACCAATTCCTGTTAAAGCTATACAGAAAGCTGTACGACCTTCTAACATTCCTCTACCTATAATTGGGTCATCACGTACGCGGAACCCTCGCTCTACTCCACATCATGTATCAACAACCAGGAGACACACATACATACAACCCAACAATACCAGGTCAAGTTCACAAACAGAACATCTCGAAAAGGACTTACCTATACTAATAAGTGAGGAAGAAACCAGTTCCGATGATTCCGGATCCGAGGATGAACTGTCATTCAACACTGCTATAACTAATCAATGTAGTAATTTGTTAAACAAAGGTAATAACATGCAGTTTGCCGAACCGTTAGGCTCCCCGATTCTACAACAAATCAAGAAGTCAATTCAAAAAGCCATTTGGAAAGACAAATTTGTTGATATGGCTCTACTGCTTCCAAATAACATTACACCTTCGTCCATGTTACAGTACACTCTTCAAATGGACAAGAACTCAAATATAAGCTTAGATCCTGCCCATAAATCCAAGAAATTCACATCCATCGAATCTTGGACCTCTGCATTCATACGTTTTTGCGCAATATACGCAACAAAACACCCTTTCACAACCCCCCAAACTCATGAAATATGGGGAAATCGTTAGGGATATAGTCATTCGTCGTCCCGTTCTGGCTTTTCTTTTTTTGATAATCAGTTCCGCATGTTGCGGGAATATGTGAGCCTGCCCTGGGACAGAGTTCACACATAATTCTGGCTTACGGCCTGTACTGCTTTTCAAACGTCTTCTCCACCCCCCGTCAAAACCAGCCCTTTCGGTCCAACAACAGACAAAAACGGTTTCTTGAAAACACCTGTTGGCGCTTCAACAGCAACAAATGCACGACCCAAAGATGCTCTCTCTCCCACATATGTGGATATTGCAAGGCCCCCATGCTGCATTTTCATGCACAAACACCACTAAGGACCAACAACCTAGATCCTCCAATATGTCGGTTCCATCAACATCGAAATTCCCTAAATAAAAACAACGTTGTTACTCCGGTCAAAATAGATATCCTTGCGCCTTTTCTAAAAAATTCCTTGCGCCTTTTCTAAAAAATTATCCTCCTGCAGAATATCTCTGGCAGGGCTTCCAAAATGGTTTCAAGCTCGGTTACACCGTCTTCTATAGCTCCTAACCTTAAATCATGCCAAGAAGATCCTTCCACAGTGGAAAGTATACTTAGAACAGAACTGGATTTGGGGCGCATATGCGGCCCTTTCGACACCCCACCATTCCCCAACCTTCATATAAGTCCAATTGGTTTAGTACCAAAGAAAGCACCAGGACAGTTCCGCCTGATTCATCATTTAAGTTATCCAAAAGGCTCTTCCATTAATGACTTTATAGACCCCAATTTGGCTACAGTACAATACCAAACTTTTGACGATGCTGTACGAAAGCTTTTAATCCTAGGTACTGGGTCTCTATTCAGTAAGACCGACATTGATTCTGCATTTCGCATTATTCCAATTCACCATCTAGATCACAACTTACTGGGATTCAACTTCAAAGGGAAATTCTGTTACGATCGTTGCCTGCCAATGTGGGTTTCTTCGGCATGTGCTATTTTTGAACGTTTCAGCTCCGCACTCCAATACATATCAGAAACCCATTTAAATATTCCTCACATGTTCCATATACTAGACGACGTCCTCATATTAGGCCCACAAAAATCTCCTCTGTGCAACCAATACCTTTCTGCCTTTCTGAATTTCTGCCAAGATATCGGGGTTCCCATTAAAGCAGATAAAACAGAAGATGCTCGAACACTTATCACATGTATGGGTCTCGAAATAGATTCAATTGCCATGGAAGCTCGCCTTTCTTCAGATAAACTTCTTAAGCTCAGGCAATCTCTACACACAGTAGTTAAGAAACGAACTTGCAAACTTAAGACTTTACAATCGTTGCTAGGTCTCCTTAACTTCTGCTGTCAGGTGGTGGTCCCAGGTAGATGCTTTTTACGTCGTCTAACCGACCTCACTAAAAAGGTGTCACGTCCTCACCATAGAATAACTTTCAATTTAGAAAGCCGTAAAGATATCAAAGCTTGGCTTATTTTTACAGATCACTTCAATGGTAAAAGTGAGAAAAGTTAGCTTTTAGACGAACGCTGGATTCCTTCAGACACACCTCACCTACACACAGACGCGACAGGCGCTATTGGTTTCGGAGCTATGTTAGGCACCGAATGGGTCTTGGCCTCCTCGCCTCGCCAAACTCGACATTACATTCAAAGAAATGTTCCCCATTGTCTTATCTCTAGAAATATGGGGCAACCAACTTACCCAAAAGTGCATCATTTTGCACTCCGATAATGCTGCAGTAGTCCAAATTATAAATAAACAAACTTGCAAACTTCCAAGGATTATGAGTCTAGTTCGTAGGCTGGTTCTAGCTTCTATGAAACACAACATTCTTTTCAAAGCAAAACACATTCCAGGAAAGTACAATATTTTACCAGATCTCCTTTCTCGTTTACAGTTGGGACGCTTTCATATCCTGGCACCTCATATGGACACAGACCCAATTCATATTCCAGATCAACTTCTTGCAATGGATTAAACAATGAAGTCAATGCATTACTTAATACATCACTAGCTCCATCTACATCCTTAAGTTAAGGGTCCAAGGTGCGGTTTTCTCTGGGCGTCGCGCTTCGCTTCTGGCGGGTTTTTGTCGCCCAGATATGACGTAATTATTTGGTTTCTAATGTGGAAAATTACAGTGGGCATTTTCAATTAAATGCCCATTTTCCACTCTTATGTGGGGTTTTTTCCATTCGGCATTTACGATTAAAATGCCCTTTTTCATTCAACCTGGTCTTGTGTTTTTCACTTATGTCATACTAGTCCAACCGCTCATGGGTCTTGTGTCGCCTTCTTCTTTAACATAACGGAACAAAACATAAATGACATTTTATGCAAACATAAACACGTTGTTGCAAGTTACATGGTCCAGCTATGTTATCAGCATATTACAGCATCTGGCTAAGGATGCCTCGTATTACTCATACGACAGTTTCCAAATTCCTCGATCAGTTTAATCAAATCAGATTAAGCAGCCGAAAGAAATGCGGTGTAAACCACATTGTTGTTCGTCTGCGTAGATTGCTACACGCATTTGTTTTGAGGACATTACCACTTGTCGCCCAGATATGACATAATTATTTGGTTTCTTATGTGGAAAATTACAGTGGGCATTTTCCACTCTTATGTGGGGGTTTTCTATTCGGCATTTACGATTAAAATGCCCTTTTTTCATTCAACCTGTTCTTGTGTTTTTCACTTATGTCATACTAGTCCAACCGCTCCTGGTTCTCGTGTCGCCTTCTTCTTTAACATAACGGAACAAAACATAAATAACTATTCTCTTCACTTACAGGCTGTGGGATGGCTTTCTATCTAACCATACAGTATACACTGGTAGCAGAAGCATCTTTAGTCCAATGGCGGTCTCTTAATATAAACACCCCTTCGTGGGCGATCCAGCTGTCACTGTTCGCACTTCTAGCGTACCTTGTACCCAATTGGAGGACACTGTCCCTCATATCAGGCCTAACATGTGTTCCCTTTATGGTCACGTGGTTGTAAGTATTCAAACTAAGCGTATCTCACAAGGTTTCCTACTTTTGTGCTTTGTAACTAAATGAATGTCAATATGAACAAAACTAATCATGTAATATGCAGCTTGCATGATCCTCTACGAATATTAGTGCTCTTCATAAAATACGATATTTAAATATTAGAATGCTGATGTGGAAATTATAGCATTTATTGGCTCCCTATGACCTAACATTATATTATACATGTGTTTACATATTTAAATTAGACGTAGAAGGTTTTTCTAAATGCCAAATATGAACAAAACTAATCGAGCAATGTACAACGTGGAAGATTTTTTACGAATTCTAGCATGAATGTGATCTTCATAATTAGCATGCATTATTTACGTCTTAGAATATATTCTTTTGAGAATATTTGCATTTATTGCTTCCTAACGTACTTAATCAATATATACACGTCTTTACACAAGAAGTTTGTTAGAAACTAAATTGTGAATCTTCATTAGAATGTTAAAGTATATATATATATATCGATCGGCTATCTAAGAAAGTTCCATAGTTGTATAATATGTTCATGTTTCATGACAGTTTTATTCCAGAGAGTTTTCGATGGTATTTATCTCACGACAAACACGCTGAAGCCAAGAAAGTGATAGATCGTATTGCACGATATAACGGGAAGTCGCCGCCACGGGAGTTAACACTTGAAAGCCACTTAATCAAGGAAGATAACTCAGCAAGGGAAAAGGATAAACACTATTCCGTTATTGATCTATTTAGACACAGAGAATTAGTGAAAACAACATTGATCAGTTTACTTAACTGGTAAATAGACCTACTGATTATCGTAAAGACATTTTCAACTATGTACTGTTAACTGGTAATTGCATGGATTACTCAACACGATTGACCTTATATGACCTTTCTTCAAACGTATTAATTATTATGACGTAACACTTTTTCATAACATGTGTCATTTGATTTATGAAAATACACGCATTATGTTGAATTACACGCAGTTTATATTAATATATAGAAGAAGAAGAAGTTTATTTCAAATATACATTCAATAGGCCACATGACCCATGAGAAGAACAAAATACACAAATAGACATTATAAATGACATAGCAAGTGGAGCACATTTACCAATTTACAATTTGGT
>JAUELF010043190.1:0-17069 GCA_031471495.1 Clinocardium nuttallii
CCTAACATGGCTTGGCACCGGCAAATTGCTATAGGGCGCCTTGAAATACACACAAACAATTGGTCCCGAAAAACATGGTGACCCCTAGCATAGAATTTTTCCTAACATGGCTTGGCACCGGCAAATTGCTATAGGGCGCCTTGAAATACACACAAACAATTGGTCCCGAAAAACATGGTGACCCCTAGCATATAATTGACTTCAAACTGCCCTAACCAATCATGAAATGACCTTAGCCGCTTATGGGCCGCAGATGCTGGCCTTGTAACTCCAAAGTAACCAAACAAAATGGAGATTGTAAAAGTAGACATTCGTAGGTTCACGCCGTGTTAACTTATCTCTCCCTGAAATATAAGTGATTGGCATCCGACAGACTCGATCATCTTGTAATGGCAACCTCTGTAGTATTTCACACTGTACCCATCTATTAAGCTCGGATTCCCTTGAAATGTCAATTGAGTATCATTCCATGCTGTACCCATCCATCAAGCTTTGTTATTACCTGAAAAGATACAAGCCACAAAACAGCAACAAAAAACAAGAAAACTTGGATGAGGGTGGGAGGGTTTTTCCCTAAAAATACAATTGGTCCCGAAAAACAAGGTGACCCCCTAGCATAGAATTTTCCTATCATGGCTTGGCTCCGACAAATTGCTATAGGGCGCCTTCAAATGCACACAAACAATTGGTCCCGAAAAACATGGTGACCCCTAGCATATTTATTATATATATCAATACATATCTTTACAAAACACATATAATTTGTTAATGCCTTGCGCAGTATAATTACACACTTAACACACAGTTATTGCATCGTTAGATCGCAGTTTTCTTTTCAAAGTTTATAAACGAATAAAATCCTAAAGATCGTTCCATTATTTCTTCGAAATTCTCGATGCTATCAATTAACTAGCTACTTCTCCATAACTTTCCAATCAACCAATTCATTCCCTGAATAGATTATTCAGTAAGCGATCAACTGTGTGTATAACTTTCACATTATAAGCTGGTCTAACTTTTGAAGTAATCAAGTCAGGCTATTGTGATACAATTGGCGTCGTCGTCATCTGCGTCATAAGCGTCGTCTGCGACGTCACATAACTTTAACCTTACCTTATAACTCAAACACCGTTCAGCATTATAAAATGAAAATTGGTACACATGTTCCTGCAGGTCTCTACCAAGTCACATAACTTTGACTTTAATAATTATTTAGTAATGACCATTTTCGACTTAGAAACACTTGTTGGCGGTCGCTCCGAGGTGCTCTTGTTTATTATCAAAAAATAATTTTGTGTCTGTTATTTGCTCATTTAGGGGGTTGAATACAACTAAACTACAAACATGATTGGTTACGATGAGGTCCAAATGATACATGTATTGTTAGGTATTTGGATGTCATCATTGTATATATTAAGCCTGTGTTTGGAAATGAAATAATGCTAAATACAGGTAAGCGGACAGTGACCCGTCTGATGATTTAATGAGAACGCACAGACAGACTTAACTTAGTCTTCGGTTATATCATTTGTCGCGGTCGACGATTCTTATTTAAATTTAATTATGCATACTTCTAACATTAGAGCCTTTGTTTAATCTAATAACGTGGCAATCAATATAACAACTTTTATTCGATATTTCGTAATATAATAGGATACGGATACAATTGTATACATATGAGGTTATTATGGGGTTATGATTCTTAAATGATGCATGTAAAATATTCATGTTTATACCGAGCAAAGAATAACTAATCAGAAAACGCGAATGTGTCAGAAAAAGACTTGTTGTGTCTGTGAACAGTGCCGACTCGGACGAGCCTGTGATTGTACAAGGGCTCAAAAATCTATTCACTGACTGTAAATTTCTTCTAGACGGTCGAGTGATATACATGCTGGTGAATACTAGACTGCATTCCCATTTCTTCCTCTATCAATAATTTGTTTCTTATATTCCTTTGATTATAGACGGCGGAGGTGGATATGGTGGAGGTGGATATGGCGGTGGTGGATATGGCGATGGCGGATATGGCGGCCCAGGCGGATACGGCGGCGATGACGGATACGGTTTTGACGGCGGATATGGAGATGGTGGATATGGCGGTGGTGATGGCGGATACGGTGGCGATGGCGGATACGGTGGCGATGGCGGATACGGTGACGTTGGTGGTGGATATGGAGGTGGCCGTACTGGATGGGGAAACTGGGGAAAGCACGGACACTGGGTTTGTAGATGTAAGAAATACTGCCGAAAGTGGGAAAAAAATAGGGGACGATGCTGGTGGTGCAAAAAGAATTGGTGCAGAAAGAGGTGCTGCTATTGGAAAAAACACAATCACAAGCACCAGGGGTAATGACGAAACAGCTAGATAAGGTAAACCGTAAATTTAATACATTTTGATCAAGAATGTATTATAATGGCAGCTTTGACGCATTTAACGAGCTATTTCGCCTGTCCATAGAATGAGTTCAACTCTGTATTTATACCTATGTTGCCACTTTTCGAGATAAAGATGTTTCCTCAGATGGTTTAACAACTAACTCCTCTTAACATAAAACTGTGTGTGTAAATATTCTTATAATTAATTAATTAAGACAAGTACTTGCACCGTTTGTGTCGAAAGGTCCCAAATGTAAAACCCTATCATCGCGGTATTCGAACCAGGGACCTTTGGTACGAGGGGCAGATGCTTTTCATTTGCACCACTGGCTTCCGTAAATGAGTTGCATGTCATTATCATACTTATAAGGTAGTGCAGTAGATAAGCGATAACTCGATGTCCATCGATGTTCAAGTGTACCAATTAATTACTTCGATCTATCTACATAATCGAGTTATCCACAACATCGAGTTATCCACAACATCTAGTTATCAACAACATCGAGTTATCCACATAATTGAGTAATCCCTCGAGTTATGCTGAATGCAATATTGGTTCTATTGATTCATATCACATAAATTAATAATTTTAAAATGCAAGCGAATGATATAAATCGCAAGTAATATAAAAGGATTTCCAATGCTTACAAACGTTCTTTTTTTTCGTTTCAGAACGGACCATGATAGTGTGAATTATGTTTCATGTGTTTTCATTTATACATGTACATCATTTGTAGTAATAAATATACGAGCATGTAATCTTAGTTCATTGTGCTTTATCAGAAAATTAATTATAAACAGCAGCATTCGCCTTAACTAGCTAGGTTCACCGCTTTCAACAATACTCCTGTTTCATCACCTTGGTAATCTATCCGTTTTATCGGTATCATTTCTATTGAAGCCTGCACTGGGCGACACGCTATCATCAATATAATGAATGCTAGAGGTGGATGCCATTAAAAGCAATATTTAAGAAGTTGGTATGACCCTACAGGGGATCGAACTCTGGTCCCGATGCAGACACTCTACCACCTTCGGA
This sequence comes from Clinocardium nuttallii, assembly GCA_031471495.1. Taxonomy (NCBI): domain Eukaryota; kingdom Metazoa; phylum Mollusca; class Bivalvia; order Cardiida; family Cardiidae; genus Clinocardium; species Clinocardium nuttallii. The sequence continues at coordinate 3,419 of JAUELF010043190.1, forward strand.
GTCTGTTAACATGCATATGCCATTTATGCCATTTTGCAACTGTTTTAGAATAAGATTGTTAATATCAAATCAATTCAATGTTTATAAAATGGCGTCTTACTGCGTGTTCATTTGTTTGAAGGGAGTGCCCGTCATTCGCATAGCCTAACCAAAGCCTCTACTACAAGCTTACGTTAAGGAAGTAACTTGGGACGAAACACTAAACAAATATTCTGACGTCTTAGAAATACTGAGAATTTGGCTAACGTCGATGACATAACTTATAATAACTATTTCTCATTCTGAAGTATTCATTTAATAGGGTACACCGTGACCTACATAGCGACATTTTACTGAAATACTAGCAATGATCAAACCAATGGGAACATTTTTTACACCCCTCTTGTTGACGTCGACATTTAATTACCTCTCATGATCCTTTACACTTTCCCACATACGGATGTTGACGCCTTCTGAAACATCTGCAACAATCTTTATTTGAAACCGTTGTGGCTAAAGACAAGATGCTCATAGTGTGAAACATCTTGTATCAATGTTTTCAACTTTCCTCAATAAATATCCTTTCATTCACTCACGTTTTTCCATATTTTTGTAGAGTTGTTTTCAAAGTTGCCTTCTTCATATTTATTTATGTGTTGAAGGGTTGGTTTGATTTAAACACAGGGGATGTAACAATACTGATTTTTGCCTGATTTATAATCAGTTCAGAAACAGTCGACCGAGAACGTAGGACTGGAAACTACACACCCCGTCTATCAACTTTCCATAAAGATAATTTGTACATTCAACGAAGCTATTCACGTTTGACATTTGAATTGATAAGCATTATGTCAATCCAGTCATTAGAATAACATTAATTAATATCATAGGCAACCGGTGGTACGTACGACTACCCTCCGTAATCCCCGACTATCTGCCAGTATAAAACTTCAGTAAAGCAAATCTCTTTTCATATATAGGTTATCAATCCAGTAAAAAAAAGTTCATTCAATTCTAACCATGTGTTCAACCAACGGAAGACTGGTCTTTGAAACTAATGTGTCCTGGCTTTCCAACTTCAATTGCGCGAACCTCGTTGTAATATCCGGACCTTCTGACAACATGTCAAAGTGTACCTCCTACACCTACATTAATTATGCAGCAGACTTCGTCTTAAGTATATATTGGCAAAGATATGGAAATTATCTGAAAATGAAAGATAATTATTGAATGGCGTTTATAACATGTCGACTTAGAGTTCAAGCAACGTATACATGCCGGCGTAAAACACCGTATGATATTCACAATCACAAATGATATTCTGTGTAATAGTTTCTAAAGATCTAAAAGTTATCGACCATTTTCTGTCATCATTATCTTATTTTTCTTTGACGATTTCCATATTATGACTAAATGATGTTTTTAGAGTTGATAGATACAGATTTATTTACAATATAAGGTAAAAAGTACTGCGGTTAATTAACACATTTGTAAAAAAGATTGGACCTTCGATCACGATCTTTTATAGGTATTACATGTGTGATGTATATATTGCAAATATATTCGCTGGTAACTTACAATCAAATAATTATTGTTTAATTATGAAAGTATATTAACAATTGAAAAATACTTGTCACAATAATAAACGATTGACTAATTTACTATTCATAGAGGGGTGTTGAACTAGTTCGCGTAAAAAATGTTCCCATTTGTTCTATCATTGCTAGTATTTCAGTAAAATTTCGTATGTAGGTCACGATGTACCCTATTCATAGATTGGGACACGTCTACAAGGCGTTCGATTTCTCGTTGCTCCTTTCTAAAGGTGAACTTCCTTTCTTGGGACATTGTAGATAACATTCAGTTGTTCATTTAATTTCACTATTCTATTTGGGCACAGTAAGCCATATCCTCTGCAAACATGCAACAAATAATGTCAGATATTTCTTCCGAAGTGAAGATTCCAGGAGACCAAACGATTTAAAAGTTGAGAGACAGAGTTCGTTATTGCAAAATACAGATTATTGTACTAGTAACGTCGTTTTGTTACGTTACCCGGTATTACAATAGATGTAATCCATACTTATACAGGAACATTTCCTGTTTTTGAATAGTAATTGCTGCCCACCTTCGAGCTCGGGATCACGGGGTAAGCATTACGCCTGACTGAAAGGTGTCAGGTAAAATGGACAATTAAAACTAGTAACCAAGGAAACATGTGATATTACTGACAGAGTGTTGACGTTTATTTTATTTGTTTTGCTATTACCCTGATTATTTACATCGATGTCATTGTTTACGTCATTTCCAAACAGAAATTTTACATGTAATGGGGAAATTCTTTGACTGTTTTGAGCTTGGGAATTAAGAAACTAACACCTTCGAAAGCATGACATGAACATGAACATTCACCCACCCAACTGGTCATCTGGAAATCTACCATTAGAATATGGATATCATAAATACAACATAAATATGTAAAGGGACATGACTAAATAATCGTTGACATTAAAGGTGCTGAACTCCAGATTGTGATCAAAATTTTGAAATGGTGAAACTTCTGCCAATATTGCTAATAGTGACAAATAAGTAGCTTCTAAGTAGTTGAGAACTATTTTTGCAGTAAGTGTTGAACAATTATCAATTGAAAGTCATGACAATGTGTAAAAATGGCTTAATGGGAATGTATACCCAGTAGAAATGAAGCATATACGATCAATATTTACAGGTTAATGGTACTGGAAAGTGAAATTAATTCTCTAATTTTATCCTAGTATTATGATACTAGTATTTCAAGACATCTTTTGGACAGTTTTAAAACTTTGACTATTTTTTCAATAATCTGGAGTTCAGCACCTTTAAGGTGAAAATTGAAATGCATTTCCATCATAAGCTGTGCCACAATGAACGTATGAAAGTTAAGCACTAAGTATACAATCTAACAATTTTTGTTCTGGCATTTGTATCTTTTGTCAACAGTATAGTTGGCTGGGGTTTCAATTTCAATGTTCTTAAATAGGTTTGAATTGCTGCACTGTCACTCCTTCCCACAAATGATTTAAAACTGAATTTAAACTGAAGAAAACTCCGTAGAATTATATACACAATACATAATAATTCATATAACATGATATAATTCTAAATATAAGCCATACAATACAACACTGTAGTATTTTTGTTTGTCTTTTTCATCAACGTTATCAATGATAAATTCTTTGTCACTAACGTCCACGTTTTTGACGCGAAATCGTTCCTTGTTCTTGTTTCTTTGACACCGTCTAATAATCTGGAGTCATATTCTGATTTCTTTTTCACTTTCTTACTTTTCTTAAGAATAAGACTTATATTAATGCGTCTGTCTTCACTTGTTTACTTGATGTTTAATAATGCTGAGTAAATTACGTGTGCCCAAATGCGAGCGCTTTAGCATAGTAACATGACTCCAGTACTTTTGTTCTTTGATTTGTCACAAACATTATAATACAAAATATGAAACCAGAGATGAGTAGTTTTTTAATATCCGTTACTATAGTTTAAAGTAATATGCAGCAAAGTTCTGTTGTCATTCATAATGTACTGATACAGAATTGAGTAATTACCTACGATTATTCCTGAATCCATAGATGTCCAGTCAATGATGAATACATTTAGATATACACGCCTGTGAATGGAGTATACATTATTCTTTTATAATATACATGCTAAAATAGTTCCTTCAATTAAAATAGTCATATGTCAATATCATTGTATATTTATATCCTACAAATGGTGCACATGACATACGAGTGTACTTTTAAAACCATGTTTGGTCATTGACACTATATACCATATATAGAAAACGGCAGTAAGGTTCCCTTAATTGATAAAGTAACTTCTTCACTTACGTTGTGCTAAATTCAAATCGAGTTTGTTGTGTTTAATGATCCCTTGTTAAACAAGCCAGTTATGTGCTATGAGGAAATTTGCCTTGCCAATGGGGCACTCGAATGTATATAACACCCGAGACTGCGGATCAAACTCCAAACATCCGACGCTAGACACACGGCCAAGGAGGATTCCCCGAATTCAAATCGATTGTGGTGCACTGACTTGAATGATAACATTAAAAGCTATTCGAAATAAGTACTCAGAAACTTCAGGCGCGAACAATATGTTTCATAGAATCATTTGGAACTTTCCAGTTATTGCATTTTATTCTGAAAAAAATAGTTTCATGATTCAAAAGATAAATAAATAAATATGATATAACATACGATTACGGAGAAAATACTTCTTATCTTGCCGCTAGGACACTGTAATCGATCAACCAAATTACTTGTTCTTTAATATTGAAAGGGAATTTTCCATAGTTAGAAAGTTTAATGAAAAATGAATTAAAATTATTTATTAAAAACGGACATTGGCATCTTAAGCAATTGTGTACTCTCGCATACCATGAGATAAACAATGAAACATTCGGTATCTTACAGTAATATTCTTTTCATGAATCTCCCCTAAAAATATTGATATCATTGATATTCTGGAATAAAATCAAACATATAATTTATTATGTTCAAGCAAATTTTAAATGTTCTAGCATGTATTAGACTTGTTAGACTCTGTCATCTACAATTCAGTTTCTTATCCTTGTGCCGTCTTAATCTAGTCATAATCATTTTTTGTTTAACTTATCGATGTCGATTTAATTGAGATATTGTTGTTTTCGAAATATAATATTGGTAGGGTTTACATTTTAACACCACTATGAAAGGGATCTTAACCCCTGTCCCACAGTTAGATGCATTGTGCCGTATCTGCAGTAGACGGCCTTGGAAATATTGCGACAACAAAAGAGCTTGCTCATACTGAGAAATTTCCTGTCTTGTCACAATAGTCTCAACTCTATTGGATAGTACTTCTTTGATTTATAGATATTTTCCATATGCTTACATAGTTCTAAGATGATTTCAAAGTTGTCGACTTGAATTCTATGTTATATATCGGAAATATATAAATACCGCGCTTAAAACAGTTTTACAATGTACATCAACTTTTAAATTTAAAATGTTTACGTTGTAATCATAACCATACCCCATAACACAAAATAACCCGTCAGCAAAATCAAATAGTTGACACATATAGCTTTAGGTTGCAACGAATATAAGCGACAATTAATAACACACTGAATAAAGCGTTTAATTGTTTATCGACAATATATTCCACACTATTTGCAATCTTCATTTTAAAGTAAAACCCAGTTCCCAGGTTATTCAAATGTTCAATGCAAAAAGTATAAATAAATATAAATGTGGATATTTACTCTCGGAAGGTTATTCTTCTAGCGATGGCGTAATAAAGTGTGTTGCTGTTCCCAACCTTTTCTTACTGGGCACCGGTTTCATTACACTCACCAAATACTATTTATCTGAAATACTGTTTAGTTATATTTTTATTTACTTTTGCCTAAGCTATATTATTCCAATTTGTAAAAGAAACATCAGACACAAAAGACAACTTTCTACATATTTGCCAATAATGGATTGAATGGAAATTCTCTACTACTTCAATGATATAATTATTTTCACTCAGTGCTTCTTTATTTTATATTTTCCGAGTTTTATAAAACACTTTAAATCCCCCACTGGTACTTTAAATCGTATAACTTCATGAGATGTTCCTAAAATGGTGTCATAGACAACGCAGGAATAATCATATATCGTCGGTAAATAGAGGAAGAAAACAATGTTTAATATAACAACATCAAATACATTTCCATTGTGTATATGTTCTTGTAAATTGTTTTCATATTCACCTAAGAACTAAGATATAAAACTGGAAAATTTGATTTCGGCTTGTCGTAAACCGTAAACAAGTTTTAAAACACACGATCCTACACGATCCTACTTACGAGTAAATACTTTCTAAGATCAACAACATCTACATATATACGTTTATTTTTGTTTAAAAAGTATTGCACAAAGTTGATTAATGCAAACACTGCATCAAAATTTGATATATTGCCGAATGTGGCACCAGCCAGTGTACTATTGTTATCACATAAACGACCAAAACGCTTCTAATTCGTTGGCCTGAAATACAATTATTTACGTACATACAAATGTATACGGTTCAACAAATTTGGTCAGCGAATATCACATGTATGTCTGTACATGAATAGGTTCTTTAATAAAATTTTGAGTCTTCAAACAGCATATCATGTCAGGTTGGAACAGAACACTCAATGTCTTTTACCAGAATTGGAGCCTTACCCTTTTTATTATATGGAACATCTTGCTAACTTATGCTAAATTTTAAAAATATGCTTCGTTCAAAGACACTTTACCATTAATGTGGTATTCAATTCCCTTTTCATTACGTAGTGTCGTGATCGTAGTTAAGTTTATATGGTGTATTTAAGACGGGCTAGATTTAAATGCTTTTTGAAGGTGTTGAGATTTATCTTAATTAGTAAAAATGGTACACACTTGCACTAATAGCCGTAATTATCGATACATCTCTGTTAACATGAAACATAATCATTCATCACTTGTTTTTATTAATTTAATTGAATTAAATGCATCGCTATCCCCCTCCCCCCTCTTAAATCTAAACATACTGTACATATTAACTCACCTAAGCACAAACTGTTCAATATCTGCTACCATGGTTTTCCTCTTAAATAGGAATATTCCTTTAGTATGCATGTCTGAACAGTGCCCGAATTGAAGTCCGGTGCATAAATCTTGATGCTGTTGTTGAAATGATATAAACAAAATTAGCGGATCTATTTATTTCGTGAACCCCTATACAAAGTGTTAAAGCCATACAGATAGGCTAAAATATTTAGCCATCAGGTTGATTGATTCATTGTTTGGTGTTCTACGCAGCTTTCAAGCTTTATTCAGTTATATCACGGCGTTGCCTGACCAGACGGTCAGTCGTAATGCTGAATACGCAACACTGAGGGCCAAAGAGGGAAGCCATTACTTCCTTTCTAAAAGTTCTTGGTTTGACTAAGCCGCGGATCGAACCCGTGACCTTCCGCACCGAGGCGGAAGTTCTACTACTACACAACTGAGGCAAAACAAAAACAGGGTGCAATTCAATATTATAATTTTTAATTTTTACAGAACTGATCCTTGCTCATATTGATCTCTGGAGGCATCAGCAGAGAGAAGAAAAAACCTGTAGAACCCTCTGCTCTGAACAACTTGTGTTTTTTCCAAAATAAATAGCAAAAACTGTTATACAAATTGATTCCTCCGTTTTCAGAAACTTCAGACGTGGACAACATGTTTGTACATATGCAAATGAAATATTTCAGTAGCATCTAACAAAACAAAAATATGGTGTCGTATGCCAACATACTAGCTGGTCGTTCAAGCCAACTCTATTCGTAGAAAACGGAAAACATGTTAGAATTTGAAAACAACAACACCTACATATAAACGTTTATTTCTGTTTAAGAAATATTGCACAAAGTTAATTAATGCAAACACTCCATCAACATTTGATATTTGTTTATAAGGGCACCAGCAAATGTTCTATTGATATCAGACAAACTGTCAATGCAATTGAAGTATACGTGATTGGCCCTGCAATACGATTATTTACGTACATATTTATATTTTATTTAAACACATTTGGTCAGTGAAACGAATACATATCACGTGTATGCCTGTACATGAATAGGCGCTTAAATAAAATCCGAGTCCTCAAAGCGAATGGCATGTCAATTTGAACAGAACACTCAACTTCACGTCTTTGACCAACATTGAAGTCTTTCTTTTATCTTATCGAATATCCTGTTCTTTTATGCTCAACTTGAAATCTAGGCTTGGTTCAAAAGACAATTTACAATTAAAGTGGTATTGTATTCCCATTTGACGACGTAGTGTCTCGAACATAATTCAGTTTCTGTGGTCTATTTAACCCGGGGTTAGACTTACGTGCTCTTTGAAGGTGTTGATTTATTATATCTAAATAAGTAAAAATGTTACAAACTTGCACCACTCGATGTTATTATCGATTAATCTCTGTAAAATGAAACATAATCATTTATCACTTTTGTTTATAAATTAAATTGAGTTCCCTCCCCTTTTTAATCTAAATATACTGTACATATTCGCTCACCTTAGCACGAACTGCTCTATATGAGATACCATGGTCACCCTATTAAACCACTCGGTCAACATGAATGTTTCTTTGGTATTCATGTATAGAAGTTGTCCGAATTCAAGTGCAATGCATACATCTTGATGCTGGGGCATCAAAAAGGGGGTTGATAAAAATTAAAACCATTGACCTCTGAAATTGTTGGAATGATTTAAAATAATTTAGCGGAACTTTTTCTTAAGTTATCCCCTTACAAACATTGTTAAAGCTATACAGATTGGTTGAGCAACGTAGCCACCAGGTTGATTGATTCATTGTTTGGTGTTTTACGCCGCTTACGACATTTTTTCAGTTACACCACGGCGTTTCCTTAGTAAGTGAAAAGTACTACTCGTCCATTTATACTGACACCTGACATTCAGTCGTAATACTAAAACATGAGTGTCAAGAAGGGAAGCCATTACTCTACTTCCACTTAATCAATCCTTGGTAAGAACAAGAACAGGGTGAAATTCCGAATTATATTTCTTTTTTCAGAAACTTTCATTTGTTGACTCACTAAAGAAAATGTTTAAGTCAAATTGATTAGTTTAACACTGCTCTCTCGATGCACCAGAAAAGAGGTGAAAAAACAAGACTTTAGAATTCTTATGCTCTGAAAAAACTTGTGTGATTTCAAGACAATTTAGCATAAACGGGATTCCTTCGTTTTCAGAAACTTCAAACGCGGACAACATATGTGTACATATGCAAATGCATTTCTATATAATATTATGAAGGGGTGAAATGACACACAAAAACAATTATTTTGTCGGTCTTATTCCAAGATACTTTGACAAACAAGTTTGTTCAAATCATTTAAATATAAAATTAAACATGGACCCTACGGATATACATGTTGAAATGAAGATTCACTTTTAAAGGTGAAGCGTTAATTTACCTTAAACAGAATAAGTTTGTTTGCGGTAAATATCGATCTTGTTTTCAAAACCTCATTTTAATGTGATCGATACAGGGCCTCGTGAACCTCTTGTAGCAATTAGTTTTCTTTGTTTTGGTCAAAAGACAATCGAATTTAGTCTCATTTTTCATCGTTCCCTTCTTTTTTCCAGCGAAGTATATTTTACCTTTTCGAATAGTGAAACTGTGATATATATACATATTTGTATTTGAGATGGCTTTGAAACCTAAATGTGCAATGAAGGTGATCGACTTTATCACACACAATGCCATTCATGATGTTCACGCATTATTTTTACTATATTATACGATTTCATATTAAAATCCTTATATTTTTAGCAGCTATTCTATTTAATGTATCAACTTATTTACGCAAGGAAGGATGAAAGAAGGATGATTTATTATCAGTATTGTTTTAATCATTGTGTCATCCATCTATTGTCTGCATTCTCTTTGCATTTTATACAACGTATAAACGACAATTTACAATTATGAAAGCGATTGGTAGTAGAATCGTTCAAAAGGTTTAATACTATTTGTTACAATGTTCATTTACAACATCAGTGTCGAAACGATACAAATACAAACAAAACATCCTTATGATATGCTTACTCAATTTTAGAATCTTCGATCGAGAGGCTTCCTAAATTATTAAAAGCAAATGTTTATAATCAATTTCTTTCCTTTGAACATGAGACAATAAGGTTGGTTCCTTTCTAATAGAAATGATCTCATCAAACAATGTCAACATTTCGTTATAAAGAGCAATAAACATTCCAAAACATTTAAGAATCCAACCAGAAGCAAGAAACACAAACAAATGTTCTTTAGTCTAAGGGAAGTGATTGAAACATTTGACAAATATCGTACCTGGCGGTAGATTGCACTGTCTGATCGATTGACTTGTTATGTTCAATCATCACTATAAATCGCGGCTTAGCCATGTGTAACAATCTGGTATAAAAGACCTTGATCTACCGATCTTCAGTACCAAAGGCTGGTGTTCCTTGACAGCAGCCGCAACCATGAGGATCATCCACTGCTTTCTAGTTCTCGTTGTCTGCATAGCCGTGAGCTTCAGCACCCCAGGTAAGTTATATCGTTTTGTTTTTGTAACGTGAACTTGTCATGTTTAAGCTGTATTACAAGTCTTAAGATGAAGAAGGTATTGCGTGGAATTTATATAAAATATTCGTTGCAGGCCTGTACTGAAGCAGAGACTATGGCGTGATAAATGTGTTTACACCTCGCCGTGCAGAATTTATTATTTGGCGAACAGCATTTACCTTTTATTTAACGCTAATATTTTTTTAGAAAAAGGGACCAAGCGCCAGGGATTACAATAGAGTGTTTTTTTTATTCAAGTTATTTGACTTAGTTTTATATCAGTATTTCTTTTTACCTTATCATAATGAGAGGTTTAAATAACGCCTTTATAATCTAATAAACCGGTATATCTCTTAACGACAACCCTCCAGGACCCCCAGTTAAAAGGTAACTACAACATATACAGGCATATTTAGAGATATTCGAAAATATATGACCTCTGGGTTCTTTTATTCAAAAATTTAAAAGAAAAATAGGGTTAATTAATGATATTATTTTAGCTGTAGTATAACTTGAGTTTTATTAGAATTGTGGTTGTAAAATAAACATAGTCTTTCAATAACGAATACCTTAACATCCATGGTCTCGTTGGATATTATTCGTCAGCAGTTGTTGCATCACCTAGTACAGTGCCTGATAATTAGAGGAGTATGTACATGCTTAACCCAGCATTTGCTGTTCGCTTAGATCCCTTTTCGCGTAACTCACCTTGTTCTTAGATTTGATAATGCTCACACCAAACATTAAAGTCAACGTTTATTCGAAACTTCGGATTAGTTATGATATGGATGTGGTCATAATTTTATCTTAAATTAAATTCTTCTTATTTCCAACAGTCATTGTTTCTTAAATTGAATTATGCTTACTTCCAATATTATAAATTGAATAATTCTTAATTCCAACATTAAAGTATTTTTTTGTTTAAATTTAATAATTCTTACTTCCAACATTAAATTCAATGTTTATTCGATCCTTCGGGAAACGATTATAATACGGATGTGGTCGTAAATTTATCTTAAATTGAATTATTCTTACTTCCAATATTTATGTCAATGTTTATTAGATCTTTCGGAATATATTATAATACGGATGTGGTCATATTTTTATCTTAAATTGAATTATGCTTACTTCCAACATTAAAGTAATTGTTTTTTAAATTGAATAATGCTTACTTCTAACATAAATGTCATTGTTTATTTGATCCTTCGGGAAAAGATTATAATACGGATGTGGTCATAATTTTATCTTAAATTGAATTATTCTTACTTCCAACATGAATTTCATTGTTTATTCGATCCTTCGGAATAGCTTATGGTACGGATGGGGTCATGATTTTGTTCGTAAATTTAATTATTCTTACTTCCAACAATAACTTATGTTTAATCGACTTTGGGATTTTATTGGTCCCAATGGTCAAAATGTCGCTTTTCTTACCAAACGGGTGGTACGTTTGAATCCAGTCAGTCGAAAAACTGCGTCTGCGAATTGTGCTAACTCGGACGAGTCTGGTTTTGTACAAGGGCTCACAAGTGTTTTTACTGCCTGTATATTTCTTCTAGACGGTCGAGTGATATACATGCCGGTCAATACTAGACTACATCCCAATTATTTTACTACAGCATGCATTTATGTGATATAAGTCAAAAGAGGGGCATCACTTATTCGTTTGATACGTTATTTTGAATATAGGCCAAAGCGGATACGGCTATGGCTATGGAGGTGGGGGATATGGCGGTGGTGGATATGGCGGGGGCGGATACGGCGGGGGCGGATATGGCGGTCCAGGCGGATACGGTGGCGGATATGGCGGTGGCGGATACGGAGGCGATGGCGGATATGGTGGCTACGGTGGCATTGGCGGATACGGTGGTGGCGGATACGGTGGTGGTGGATACGGCGGAGGAGGATACGGAATTGGATTCGGTGGCGGTGGTTATGGAGGCGGCGGCTATGGAGGCGGCCGTCATAGGCATGGTCACTGGGTTTGTAAATGTAGGAAACACTGCCGAAGGTTTCAGAAATACATGGGAAGATGCTGGTGGTGCAAACGAAAGTGGTGCAGAAAGAGGTGCTGCTATTGGAGGAGACACCACCACTGGTGAAAGAACAGCTATAATTGAGGTATGCCATATATGTCATGTATTCTCATTCCACATGTCAACATGTAGCAGCCTTATCCTTATGTATTACAAATGTGTATGTGTCTGGAGAAATATGGAATTGTCTACTTTAAATAAATGGGATTTCGCTTACGTCAATTATCCCATATAGACGAGTTTATGTTCATAATAAGGACGTCTCCTCGACAGTCACTGCATGTTAAACGAGCTATTCTTCCTGTTCCTAGAATGAATTCATCTCTGTATTAAGATTATTTTGTCACTTTCGATATAAATGTAAGTAAACGTGTGTGAGTACATGTTCTTAGAAATATGTTATTTTAAACCAGTACTTGAGCCATTTGTGTCGTAAAACCAACATAGGCCACACACCCGTTTATCTTTGCATTCGAACATGGGACTTTTGGTACAAGACGCCGACGCTCTATTACTGCACCGCTGTATTCAACCTTTTTCGGGTGTCATACTTATAACGTAGTAGAGTGGATTTTACATATTCCATGTTCATGTTCGTGTTTCCTGCTTCGAATTCCAATCATACTTAATTGTTTATATGAAAATCAAGCGAAGGACACAATCGCACGTTTTATCAGAGGACAAGCGTTGTCCGTTACACATTGGTCAATGTTATTTTATTTTCTCGTTTCAGAACGGACCTCTCGGCATTATGATTATTTTTTCATGTCAAAATTGTGTACACATGTACTAATTTTACAGTAATAAATATACGAGCATTCAATTTTTGTTCATTTCGGTTCATCAGAGAATGATTAAGCCGTCCCGTGAGAAAACTAACATTGTGTGCCGCGCAGGCTAATCCGAGAAGACACTTTTCGTTTCTTGTGTATTTTCTGTGTAAGGAATCATTTCTCTATACCTCTAACCCTCTCAGACCAAATGAATCGGCCCGGACCAGTCTAGGCTGATCTTGTCGATACATTACGCAGATGTCTTAATGGTGGTTTTTTCCACGAAGTCAATTAAAAACAGCAGCCTTCGCATTATTGACTTTGAATGGTGATGTACGCCGCTTTCAACAGTATTCCTGATATATCACGACGTGTCCTTAGTAATTTACCAGTATCATGTTTTTGTCTGATGCCGATGTACTGTTCGACATGCTATCACTGCTACCATTAACACTATTAAAGTAATTGGTGTGACCCGACCGGGGATTAAACCCTCGTCCCGAGGGGGACACATTAACTACGGAGTCTGTCCACATGACTTGTGTGTAGCGTCGGGGATTTAATACCAGGCCTCCTGGATTCGATGCCCAGTCGCGGCACGACGGTCATGGTGGAAGGTCCTTGAGCTAGTCACGTTGCTTAGCCTAGTACTGGTTTGCTTATCATGCATATATGAACTGTCGCCCTGATCTAACTGAAATA
>JAUELF010043301.1:0-17067 GCA_031471495.1 Clinocardium nuttallii
CTCTCTCTCTCTCTCTCTCTTCTCTCTCTCTCTCTCTCTCTCTCTCTCTCTCTCTCTCTCTCTCTCTCTCTCTCTCTATCTCTCCCCCCGTAAAGACATACACCCATACTCAAAATTTAATGTGTTTAACAGTCAGAATAATATATTAGGTACGAGTTTTGAAACGTTCTGCTGTTACTCATTATAATAACGGTTGATGTGAAATCTTATTTTATACAATATTATGTTTGCTATCACAATTTTGTTTCTCCAGTACAGATATTAATCACCCTTATTAATTGATTCAAAATGGGAGCCGGACAAAAGATCCCAATTGACTAAGAATCTCATACCATTTTTGACTAGATGGACAAATGATCCCATATCATATGTTTGGATGGGAAAAGGCTCCCACACCATTTAGACAGCGTCGACAACATCTATTCCTATTCAAACAGCTATCTATTGTTGTACAAAAACCATGAGTAGCTAATTAAAATTGACATAATTAGAGTTAAACCTGCTAACTCATAGTCAGTCAGTACATTCAGTCATTTAGAACATCGGCAACATCGTTATGCAGTACAGTCAGCATAGATGCAAGGTGAAAATCCAATCAACAATAACAAAAAGAAAATACCCCGCGTGCACACAGACTTGTAGAAAGACTAGAAACGGACAGTGAATTAATTAAAACTTAAAAATGTTTACAAGAAATAAAAGTTGACTTGATTTATCTATGTGTTTCTTGTTTCTATGATAAATAGTATTTAGGAGTAAATGTCCTCTGTAATCAGACATAAAGAAACAGGATACAAATCAACTCCTTAACTCCCAACCAAACTGTCCCACACCGGCGTGAAGCACTGCTACTTCAAAATCCGTAACCACAGTCTGTAACATCATATATACACCAATGTACTCAAAGCTGTCGACGGTTACTTGTAACAGTACCGCTTTGGCTGCCCGAGTCTATGAATACACACATTGTCGGCGCCATGGGAAATTTCCATCGATAAAAATGGTCTCTGCTTCCGCTAGACATCGAAAATCAGATTATGTGGCAAATTCTACAGTTGCTATCTGGATCATTGTCGTACAGTAGGAAGGGCTATGGTTGAGGGCCTACAATAGTAGTCTATTAACCTGGTAAGACGAACTCGGCCTGATTCTGAGACACAGTTGGTATCGTAGATTCATCTTTACGTTCTCTTCTGTTGGAAGTAGGATCTGGATCTCTACAGGCATATCTGTTGCTGTCAGTGCGTAGATTTGGGCAGGTTTGCCTAGTAATGATGTTGCTTCGTTATGCATGTATGGTCTATCCGATATTTCAAGTAGGAAAAGTGAATCCGATTAGGTTAGTAGTTGTGTGGTGAGCTAGGTAAGAGATAAGAAGTGTGGTCTTATAAAGTACTCAGACATCCAAAAGTCGACTGAGAAAAACATTTCCACCAAACTGTTTTTACTTGTCACAAACCTATTATACATTTACATGTAACCTAATAGTTAAATCCTCTTGCAGGGGTTCTGAAAATCTCCATATTAAACTAGATGAACAGTAAAATAAGATAACCATGAATCCAATAAGCACTTCTATAATTCAGTTCTTACAATAAGAAGCAGAAATATAATGACAATACTAAAATGCTCATTCTTTTCCAATCAGTGATTAGTGATTTTTCATTAATTCCATTCAAGATTAGACAACAGAATCGGACAATAAAAAAGCAAAACATTTTTAGAAAACTGTAATTTGCACCTAAATATGTAAAATTTAATAAAATCGTAGGCAATCAAAATTAGTAAACAAAACCAATTAAAATACAGCACAATTTAATACTAATTTCTTCAATTTTAACAATCAAAAGTCTGCTTCTACGAATAAAGATAAACCATTGTGCCTCTTTAACTTAAGAGGGTCATTGTTTTGGATTTAAGTAGTTAACCCTTTTTCTGGAAATAATAAATTTGAAATATCATGTACAAGAGGCTATGATAGGCCTATATGTTACTGAAAAGTATTTAATGATCTTAATAAAACAAGCCCCTCCTCCCTAGCAGCCATTTTTATCAACAACCTTTTGGACAAGATGTATTTCTAATACATGTATTGATAAACTTTATTTCAATAATTTGATTTTAAAAAGGTTTTGTAATTGCTCTGTTTAGTCAGAGCAGTGAAACTAAAAAAAAAATTTATTTAGATGTTTAATTACTCAGTAAAGATTAATCTGGTTGAACGAACAAACACTTATTATCACACAATTTTCTATTTTATATTAAAATTAAGCCAATTTATAAATATATGAACTTGAAATAAACTGGTAAATTAACATCAAACAGAAGTGAAAATATGCCTTATCAATTGTTTTTTTATAGAAACTGAACAGAGGTATAATATTATATCTTAACACCTGATTAATTATTTAAAAAGGTATTTTTGCGAAAATGTTTCTCAGAAAATATTCAATTATTGTTATTATTATGATAATTGCTATGTAACATACATAATAGGCGAAAAGGTTATTTTTATTTTACCGATAGCACGTAATAATATCACATAGTGAAAAATAATGAAAGTATTAACTTTGAAATGAATATCAAAAAAGTATATGAATAAATTCCAAGACATTTTGCCATTCATTTAAACCTTATTTTAAAGGAACCTGTATAACAATAAACTTCTTAGTTTATTAAAAATGTTTATTAACATTTGACATGTATATAGTAGAGAATTGAAACATTTATATAGTAGGGGATTTCGTCCACTACTGGGAAAATGATATAGGGGATTTTGTACATAGGGAATTATGTCCTATATTCATAATATAATTACCTGTATAGTCATAATGAGGGATAAGGAAACATCAACACTGCTTTGAACGGTTAGGTTTAATTTAATAATTCTTAGTTTACATAATATGTTTGGTGATATACCAGCTGTGACAGTTATATCGTCTGCTGTTTTTCTTTGTTATATGCATAGCTACTGTTTATGTTGTAAACTTACACTTGTTATTCAAACCCTTAATCCGATATCACCCAAACTGACATTTGAAGCGTCTACATCAGACAGTTATGTAGGAATAATGACCAAATAGACAGATGACCCTGTGTCTATTTTGACTCGTTGGACAAAGGGTTCCGCATTGTTTAACCATCCTGGTTATTGTCATTACGTGACAGCACATGTGGTGAGACATTTATTATAGGATATAAAGAAACAGGTGAAACAGATTACAGGACAAAAAGCAACAGACAACAAGAAACAGTATAAACAAAAACTAACTGATAATGTTGTTTTGTTGAATTAAATTTCTGAAAACCTTTTGCATTTAAAAACAACGTTCATGCCCTGGATACGAAGATAAAAATGATCAACACGTATTTTGCCATGTGTCTCCTTTTTACAAGAAACTTAATATATTTTTTCCAGAAAAAGGGTTAACTTTGAAAATCCCAAACAATGAACCTCTATAGTGAAAGAGACACAATTTATTTTTATTCTTTCAAGCACACTTATGATTATTAAAATCAAAGAAATTAGTTTTTAATTGATTTTGTTTACTATTTTTGATTTCCTATTACTTCATCAAGTTATAAAATTACAT
This sequence comes from Clinocardium nuttallii, assembly GCA_031471495.1. Taxonomy (NCBI): domain Eukaryota; kingdom Metazoa; phylum Mollusca; class Bivalvia; order Cardiida; family Cardiidae; genus Clinocardium; species Clinocardium nuttallii. The sequence goes on from JAUELF010043301.1 coordinate 3,594, forward strand.
CTTTAGGTGCAAATTAGAGTTTTCTAGATATGTTTTGCTTTTTTATTTTCCAATGTTGATGTTTGATCTTGAATGGAATTAATTATAAATATGTTATTTCATATTTGAAAGGAACGAGCTTTTACGTATTGTCATGATATTCCTGCTTCTCATTTAAAGAACCTTTGAACTTCTTATTGAATTTATGATTTAACTTAGTTATTTTACTGTTCATAACTATCAACATGGAGATTATCAGAACTTCTTCTGGTGGAGTTAACTGTTTAAGTGAAGGAAACATTTATAATAAGTCTGTGACTAGAAAAAAACAAGGATTGGTTAAAATGTTCTGCTAAGTCAACCTTTGGATATAGGGCCAGTTGGAGTACTTTGTGAGAGCACACTTATCCCTTACATTGCCAGCTACACAACCACTAATCTGATCTGATTCACCTTGCCTATGTAAGATATCGATATTACATGCGTAACCTAGCGAAAACACCACTAGACAAACCTGCCCAAATCTACGCACTGACAGTAGAGATCCAGATCCAGATCCTACTTCCAACAGATGAGAACGTAAATATGAATCTACGATACCAACTGTGTCTCAGAATTAGGCTGAGTTCGTCTAACCAGGTGAATAGACTACTATTGTAGGCCCTCAACCAGAGCCGTTCCTACTGTACGACAATGATCCAGACAGCAACTGTAGAATTTGCCACATAATCTGATTGTCAATGTGTAGCGGAAGCAGAGACCATTGTTATCGATGGAAATTCTCCATGGCGCCGACAATGTGTGTACTCATAGACTCGGGCAGCCAATGCGGTACTGTTACAAGTAACCGTCGACAGCTTTGAGGACATTGGTGTATATATGATGGTACAGACTGTGGTTACGGACTTTGAAGAAACAGTGCTTCGCGCTGTAGTCGGTTTGTTTTGTTCGGTATTAAGGAGTTGAGGCTGGTTTTGCCAATTGACACATTTGCCTTTTATCCTGTTTTCTTCTGTCCGATTACCGAGTACATTTACTTCTAAATAATATTTATCACAGAAACAAAAAAACACATAGATTTATCAAGTAAACTTTTATTTCCTGTTAATTCAAATTATGAGAATTCTTTATAGCAATACAGCAAACAACACATAACGCCTACACGTGTAAAACGTGTAGCACATGATGGTTATGAAACAATTACTTTTGTGTATATATATAATCAACAGCCAAATGCAAACATCACTGCTTTCAAAGCAATGTGTGTATACATAATCAAGTAAACACAGCTTCCGGTTATTGTAATTGACACAGGCATTAATTAAAAGTATAATATATTTTCCCGAAATACATGGAAACTCACTGACAGTTTTTTGTCTTTCTACAAGTTTATTGCTCATCGTTTTTTCTTGTTTTCGTTTTTCTTATTGTTGAGTGGTTTCTCCTTCTGCCTCTATGCTGACTGTACTCCATAACGATGTTACTGATACTTGCTTTCTTAACTATACAATAAAAAGTACTCAATCGTGCGAAACAGAAAGTTTTAAATGGAAACTAACAATGTTTTACAAAGCATTTTAGTTGTTTAATGTTATATCCAGATCCAAACCGAATGAAATTACCGCAATACCTAAATATATGACTGTCCGTCCCCCATTGTTTTTAAAATAACCAATTGATTGATTGAATATTTACACTGTTTTTAACTGTATTCCAGTAATAAAACGACGATGCGTCAATAGTACCATTTCCTCATACCAATAATACACACCTTAAAATTACCGCTTGACACGTATATTCCTTAATCAATATGTGTGGCTTTTTTTAAACGAGTCCGCTATTAACACATTTCATTTATTTCAAACGAAGAGAGAAAATGGAGACTTAATACATCCGCCAAATATCATATCTTCTTGCAATGTTAGCAAACTTGATATATATCATCACCTTGCCAAAAAAGAAATGAGAAATTTCGAAAATTGAAGCACTTCATAACCGGGTCTTGTACGAAGCCCGTTTTCAACAGTCGCGGTGCATGATTTAATAAGGGTCGCGTCAATCGAGTTGAGGTCTAAGCGCACTGCGTCTAGGTAAACGTCAGGTCAGCCTGTGTATCCGCACTATTGTCTCATCAGAGTCTTCACTGTTCGTCCATATGTTGTGTAGTTCTACATGTATCGTTTGACAAAGACTGGAAGTGTAACCCCACTACTTTAACGCTTATATCACTTTAAATGAGTGTAGCATTTAAACGGAGTAGCATTGATACCCCTTATCGATAGACGTGGCTTCTATGTTAATCCCAACTTCCGACAAATCAAAAATAATGACTAGTGTTGTATCTGCGTCAGCGCAAACATGTCTTGTCGCATCCCGGTATTGGCATCTTATCGATGGGCATTTTGAATTAAACACAAGGGGCTACGATGCTAACAGTTCGTCCCATATGACATGGTTCTTGTACATTTTACACGAACGAATGAAGGTTCTGGGGAGACTGTGTCGGTACGCATGCTCATCTGAATCGATCAGATTCGCGGATGCAATCATAACTCTTTTTCACTTGGCGGGATCATTTTATCTATTGAATAAATACGTGACAAAATGAAGGTACTTATCATACATCGTTGGTGAAACACGGTCCGGTTGTCAAGAATCAAAGGTAAGTCATATAATTATATAAACTTTTTACAGAAACAACATGTGAGGAGCGTATGGCAATTTGGGTGTCTTATGATAATATTAAACTTAACATACGATTGGTTGATGAAGGTTTAAAGTCATTTTCCTCAATTGTTCACGGCGTCCAGTTCACTTACCAATGCGTTTCCTGCCTTTCTCAAACCTGTGATCCACATAACTGTTTTTCCAAGCAACTGACAGTTTTGCCACGTATACTGAGAGCCCACTTGTGTAGAATGAATAACAATCTTCTCATTGATTTTGTCATTCGCCGGAAAGATTGTTGGTCGACCTGTGGTTCGTAATCACGAACATATAATTTACAGCCCGCATAGCCACCGTCGCTGAGTTTTACGTATACAGAAAAGGTGCGTAGAACCAGAGAGGGACTTTCGAAGGAAATAACATCCTTGTCTTTTGTGAATGCATACGAACTGTGAAGTCTTCGGTGAGATTGTACTCACCTGAGTCTTTAAAGAAGTCACCTAATCGTCAAACTCCATCTATATTCTGAATCAGTTGTTAGTAACTTAAGCGCACTTCAGATTTAGCTACGAAGAGTAGATCGTGTATAAATATATGGGGACTACTTTAGTGAATACTCAAAAGGAGTTCGTACATATGCCGATCTAAAAACCCTTGTTATACTAGGTTTACGACCAATATACGACCTTCGTCAAGCAGCGGATCCCGAAACCTTTAATCAGTTGTTATAAGGCTTTTAATGATTGGTAGCAATCACAAATCGGTCTTTAGAACAATTTAAACAACCGTTGATCTTCCATAATGAAGGTGGAGCGAATTTCCTTGATCTAATCACTACATATAATTAAGTATTCTGATTTCATACAATTAAGAACAGGTGGGGGTTTTTTTAATATGGGGGAAAGCTATCACTAATCGGTCTTTAGATCATTTTAAACAAACAACCATTGGTCTTTTATAATGCAAGTAGAGCGAAACCTCTTTAGCTTTTCACTAAGTGTCATATCGTTAAGTATTATTCAAAGATATGGAGAAAGACCTGTCCGGGCATCCAACAAAGGATTAAAATGGATACTGCTTAACAGATGAATGATATGGTCGACCTGGATCTTGTCGCAGATTTCTAACGATTATATATAGTAAAGTAACCTTGTTATGTCATCACGATTTGACAATTTAATTTACACAAATAAATGTTTTCAATAGTTGTGTCTTTGTTTGAACAATGGAAAGCTCTTTAGTGACTTTGAATAGATCTTTATTTATTCTTAATACATATACACCATCTTATAACGATTTATTTCAGAATGAAGGTTTCTTGTTTATCTTTCCTCGTCGCTATTGCCATGTTTGGCATTGCTCTCGGTCAGAATGGATACGGCTTCAATACAGGTTTTGGTGGTATCAGTGGCGGCGGCGGCAGCGGCAGCTTCGGGGGTGGTGGAATCTTTGGCATTCTCATCTTCCGTAAGTTACTATATCTCGAGTGAGAGAAGACCTACGGTTCTTATTTTTGTTAAAAAACGTCGATTTAAGATTAAATTACACTTCCATAGCGGGATGCCATAAAGATATAGCGACAGTTACATCCATGTTGCTGCATCTAGGTCTTTACTTCATTCACCATACAAGGAAGACTCTTATCAAATTATGCATATGCACAGGATCATCTTCGGCTTCATTGATCACCGATGCAGCATAAACCGTGATCGCCAGACGTACCTCTAATGTTTCTGAGCGACATTTATCGAGTTAAGGTGGTAATGCCTCTGCGTAGTGTGAAGACTGGGCGAGCCAGTACACCAACACAGTCTCACAAGAGTCTTCACCTTTCGACACTCATGATATACGTACATAAATGCAAGGCTAGGTCTATGTCAATATGTCTTTAAATTATTTCAACGCGGAGTGATATATTAATAGCCCATATCGCTAGGTGTATCTCCTTATAATTTCCTACTCATTGTTTCTTTCTATTGTGCAGTGTTCGTGTTTATCATACTTATCCGAACGCTCTTCCCTACAACAACAACGACTGGTACAACAACTGGCCTTTTGGGCTAGGCCAATACATGATGGACACAGCAGAGTGTAAGTTTTTTCTAATTTACCTGCCTTTTTTCCTTGGATAATCGACCAACCTGTCGAAGACGTAGGATGCTAGTCATGGGTGCTTTTGTCAAGCACCAGAAGGAATGCTAGTGTAATTAAGAGTCAATATGTAGTGTACCGCTTGCTTCGTTTAACCATTTCCTATATATAACAAATCCGCAACAGAAGTTTTTGAAACACTGTAAACACCAAAACATGGATAATCTATTTTAGTTGAATTAAACCTATTGCGTAGCGCATCATGAGCAATTTCCCCATTTTGCTACAATGTTTCAAAAGTCTTCTACTAGATAAGCGTCCATATACGTCAGTAAGTAGTACATGGTTCATCAATAGTTAATCTTATGTCATATTTTAAGATTCGTCTACATTGAATATAATCTCGGTATTTTGCAATGTCTGAAAAATGAGAAGGAGTTTGATGTAGAATTGAAAACGTTGTGAGAAAAAGGCAAGCTAGATCAACTGTTGACTTTTTCAAATCCGGACCATTACACCGTATGAGATATAAGTTGAAATAAAAATAACCTCCATGTTTTCTTTTTTTTAACAGATTCCAAGAAATCTCCAATTATGAACAAAGACTATTACTGTTTTTATGAAATGTTATGAAGTGTATGCAATTTAATCTAACAGTTTAATGTATTAATATAATAAACTATTTATATTTGATGTTGTAGTTCTGTCATTTTTGTTTTCTGAGGGTGAGAGGTGATGTCTTCAGTTCAGGTCCTGTATTCATGTGTACACATTCTTATGCGCTTTGATAATATTCTGAAATCCTTTGAACCACACATTCCATTTTGTTGTTGCTAGTTTGGTTATATAGAAACTGAATGAAAACTTGTCCATAAATTGTATACACATTTATACTTAGGAGAAGTATCGGGTCGTACAGTGAATGAAACGCAGAAGTAACTGACTTCAATACGCAATGCCTACTGTTGAAATAGTTCCAGTCTAAGAGAATGGAGGCACGAACATCAAACATCGATAGTGAAAGAACGATTGGACAAGGTCCAGTACGTGACCTGGGGCTTTAGCCCCTGGTCATGGTAATATAACCATTTTTTCGAGACTGCGCGAGAAAAATAGTTCATAATTGATTCAACAAATCTGCATTTAAAAGGTTAAAACCTCCCCAAAAAGATCATTATAAGGTTGTTGAAACACCAGTGAAAAACTTAAGGCGCCAGTACTCCAATATAAGTTTAACAAATGCTTTAAAAAAGTAATGCGCCGAGAGGTCAAATATGGAAGCCTATTAACATTCGCGAAGTGGAACGGAGAAGAACAAAGAAAGTGCGTGAAAATGCAGTGGCGGATTCACCTGGGGGCCCGTAGTGTCCATGCAACGAAACATGTTAATTTGTTTAATTGTGAGCGTTGTAGGGCTCCTACTTTGCCAGTTTCATAATATTTACTATGTTTGATATGATCTGTTAACTTCTTAACAATAACTACATAAATATAAGCTGCAATTGTTATTTCCTTTCACATTTCCCCCTATTCTCCCTTCTTCCTGCAGCCCCAAGGCCGTCATCACTATAGTGATTTTATTTTATTAATGGAATCAGGAACAAACCAAAATATTCAAAGAGACACACACAAATAATACAGTACAGGAATGGTGTCCAATGGTAACATCTCCATATTCTAATAATAAAGCCAGATTTCAAACCCAAAATATTAAACTGCTCTAGACACTGGTAGGATTTCCATGATTTGGGGGCAAGGGAGTCATTTATAAGCGTTTTAATCTAACATAAATTTTAGCATGTGAGTGATTTGGTGATCAATGTCCAAGCAAACCATTGAGCTTTTTTGGTAAATTACAAACACCTTTTTCACACTATGACTCCAAATCCAATGAAAGCGAACTGATATGAACTAGATTCGAACCCGGAACCAAGAGGAGAGCGTTGCTATTACGAGTCTGCGATTTTAATCAATAGGACTACAGCGTCAGATCGTCCGCATTGGTAGCGCGTGATCAGGGTTTGATCCCCGATTGAGTCATTTCAAAGACGACTATAAAGTGGAAGAAATTCTTTTCCTTTGCACTATTTGGTAATGGGGAATGCATTACGATCAGGACAAAACGTTCCGGTACTACTGGTAAATTGCCAAAGTAACGACGTGATATGACTGAATTACTGTTGAAAACGCCACAAATCTCAAGGTAAAACTTCCATGTTAATAAGGAGGTTAAACACTAAAAAAAGAATTGAAAAATATTAATTCGTAACCATTTGACATTATCAGATTTTGTTGATAAACTTGGTCACATTTTATTTCTTGGTCACATTTTATTCTTTGAAGGTTTGTCGACAATGAGTTGATTGACGCAACCAAAACAAAACATATTACCTAAATCAAGTTTCAGTGGAATATTTTGAAGCCCGCTTCAACTTTCATAATTTACTAAAGTGGCGTCCAGCTCCATTTACCACGAAATGCAGGCACTGTGAAGTAGACTACAGCTCGCCTTATTGGCATTTGCAAAACATGTCAACTATGGAGCCAAACCTTTGATTCTGGTATTCAACTCCCTTGGTCATTCACAAGAACTTGAAATACCAGGAATGTTCAAGACAACGATAAATGCTTCAGTGTGTTGAACACGCCTCGCATTCGGGAACTTTGTATGCTAGGTTTTGAGACGAGAAACTAAAAAAATGGACGCGGCTTAGTTTGTGTTCGTTGTAAAATGAAACCTGTAGAAGGCCTATGGCAGAAAAATTGAAATAATGCTGAAATATTTAGATATATTTAAAAGTCCTTTTCTGCAGGAAATTATATATATTTAATTGATCTGTTGAGTTTAACGAGGGCAGTCACCATTTATGATTACCACACTACCTGGATGCAGATATCATAAAGACTAGTGTCCTCTATTTGCCACAAGTATTGCATGCAACTGCATAGACAAAGCTGAAACCTTCTAATAGAAGACTTGATTCTTTCTCAACTATTGCCCTTGGTTTCATCTTGGTTGTCAGCACGTTGTCGACATGTCAATGCCATGCTTCATCATGTTCCCATGTTGTGAGATTTTCATCAAACGCTACTCTAATTTCCTTCAGAATGTTTATCAATGTATAAATCAAGGGCAAAATCATCTGGATGGTGAACAGTCGCACCCACAGAGTGAGTGTTGGACGATCCATCTATATTAACACGAGTAGTATGGGTTATGACAGCACCGAGGTGCTCAATACGATCAGATATATTGAAATTATCATCTCCATTAGTTGTAATGAATCCTCACTGCTGTTTGAGATTAATTAACTGGGTCGTACCACAATTGGAATTAAGCTTAAGCCTTGCTGTTGTTTTAAAGTACGCAGGACTGCAATTCGTCAATCATGGTATCATGTTACCTTGATATTTGAGCCTTATTTGATGTTGTATTATTGTTATCACTGATGAAGAAATTGGCTTATCCGTATATCCACTTACAAAGTGATTATGTAACTAGAACATGTTGATATATGCACCATTGTATTTGAGTCTGGACTGCAAAAATAAACGCAAATAGAGCCTCGTGCCTTTCCAACTTATATATGTCTTTGTATGCCTCTTAAACAGATATCATTTTGTTTCCCGTTATATCTGACTTTATGTTTGCTGCAGAATATGCTGAATGTTGGAAAGAGCATTGGACCATATTTTGAACTAGTTATTTTTAACGTTTGATCCCTAAAATAAAACGATCGCATTTACGAACATATGTTGTACGAAAATTTCTTCAAATATTTTATGAATACTTAAACAGAAAGTACCTATTTCTAGACTCTTCTAGACATTTATTAACTGCCTATCAATTTTAACATACGTTCATGTTTAATGTCAGTTCGTACATATATCTCGTCATATTTTCGATATATTCTGATCTGCAGCAAACCTCTTTTACCACAATACATGTACCTTGAACTCTACTTTGAGAAGACTGTTTGTTTATACAAATGCCCAAAGTTTTCACCTAGATGTCTTCAAAATTCGTCTGCTACAAATGTGTTGTATGAGTAGTTAAACTAAGAAAATAAACAAACACACACAGATGTTATCCAGTTAGATCACAGTTAGATCACAGTTTATCTGAAAGAAAAGAATCGAGATACAATTCAGTTTCGATGCAGATAAAAAAAGCTTTCAATTACACGTCTCAAGTTTGAATCTGGGTTTCCGCAAAAGGAGCAGAGGCATTTAGCACTACATCGATGCTGAAAGCTTCATCAAACACAAGTTTAACCGGCGAACAACGAAGGAACGTCAACAATTACGAAGTCTGTCAATCAAGGTCCTGAAATTCATCACGATAATTGACTAAGTCATTATAATCAGTTTCATGAGTTTTCTTCTATCATGCTAAAACTTTATGAGACCAGTTGCCTGAGAAGAACGGATTATGTAACGCTAGTGTGGGAGTTTAAGAAAGGCAGCCGTGGTATGACTGAAATACAATGACAGTACAAAGCCGAGTATCGCGTCTACAACATAACATAACAGAAAAAAGACAACTAATACAAATTTAAATGTTTTCAATAATAAAAGCAATTTTATAAATGACAATGACAATGACAATATTTATTGAAAGTAATTAGGCCACCGGCCCATAGAACAAAGCATTTATATAACAAATAGTTTAGAGCTGAGAATGATTTCCTTTTATCATGTTTTCATTAACATATAGAAGAAATATGAAAGTTTTTTTTATAATATCAGGAGTATAATCATCAATTGTGGTATCTCCTACATACCAATTAAATAAAAAATACAGTTCTTAATTGATCGAACGTTTGGCAGTGAAATAACACATGAAATTCACATTCAACAATTTAACATTTAAAAACATTTAGCAAAATGATTGGCATTCCCAACGTCCTTCGCAATCCATATATAGTTTAAACCGTAGAGAAAAAGTATGTTTTTGACATAAGTACTCCAGGTTCTACGTCCAACATCATCTAAGGATTTTTACATTAAATATAGGATATCTGTTATTTGGCATTACCAATACTGAATGTAGTCTCGTCACACTACCACACTTTGAATGAGCTCTCGTGACCATATTTGGCACCTTATTTGGCATAGTCCATATGGGCATTTAAATCAAATGACATCATATTTGAATGACATGACACCATATTTCACGGCAATGTCACATTACCATATTTGGTACTGATTTGTCCTAGAAAAATAAGGAATTCTTATCCGTAGTGTTGTATGTGCAAGTTGCACTTTGCATGCAATTGCGATAGTAACTATGCTGGTATTCAATATATTGAAACCGACTGAGCAACTACTTTTACAATAGTAAATGTTGGCTGATAGTGAAGCCTATGGTAAAATATTGCCTCTCAGACTCGCCTTATTCTTCACTGTTCGAATACGCCGTGTAGCGGCGCGGGCTGTCAAACCATGTATTGGTGTAAGTGCGAACCCCAGCTCGGCCAATATTCTTTCCAAACAAAACGGAAATGTCGGATAAATTACTCACTTTCACGATGATTGTCCGAAGTGTAGGTCAATGTCTTTATGTTTTCATCCTGTCATTGACATCGCTGTTGTTGTTGTTAAAGCTGCAACAGCTTGGAAATGCAATCGGGTTAAAACGATGAAGACAAACACGGAAGAAAAAGTAATACAAGAGGTATTTCAGGAAAACCATCTCATCTTAATTATTACAAATTTGAATAATCATCTGCTTTTGCATTCATGCGTGATACCTTTTTTATTCAGATTTATGTTTGTAAGCTCAATAGGTTTTTTTTTACTTTTATAAAAGTTGGAATCGCGTTATCATTGTTTATGTTGAAAGTTCTCCTTCTTCTTTCAATATCACAAAAGGATGCAGTAAATGTTGATAGTGCACACATTGGTATTGCACTAAGGACGGAACGTTTTACATACATTAATGTAATAAAGCACTTCCCTCCATCATTTGATAAGTTTTAAGGTCAGCTTACTTACATAACAACACACATTTCGTACATGTATACCACTCGCAATGAAACCCCGATATGCATATAAATTACCCAATATGTTATATATATAGTCACAAGTGCATATAAGACGTATTTTCCGATGCAACCTGCGACGTGTTAATCATTGACATTGCTTTTTTATTTATAAATCCTCTGCACGTATTGCCATACGCTTTATAATACATTATTGGCTTGTTGACGATTTGTATCAGTTTATCTGATATCTGATGAGTTTATGGCATACAAATGCAATAGCATATACTGTTGTTAAGTTATTTCACTTTACATAAATACGCTATAGCAAGTGTTCTTTGTTTGTCTGATATTAATACAATCGTGATGGCAATTAAAGGTGACGTTTGTCTGTCTGTGTGACTGTCCGATTGTCTGTCTGTTTGTCTTTATCTATTTCTATATTATAGTCGTTCTCACCCTCTCGTTTTCTCTCCGAGGTATTGATACACGAGATATATGGTTACTTACGAAAGATGAGGAGTCCAAAAATTCCACCACCGAAGCCCCCGCCAGCGCGACCGCCACCTCCATAAAACCCATGACCGAGGGCAATGCCAATTACCGCAAGAGCAACCAGAAATGAAAGGCAGGATATCTTCATTCTGAAATTTACACGGAACTAGTTGTATACGGATATATAACAGTTTGCATATTTAGTTTCTTATTATATTATTTCTGTGTTTTATTCGTTTATTTCAACGTATTTACACACTTGTGTAAAAGACTTCGGTTATATTGGTTTCCGGACAGCATTCCATGTGAACAATGAACAATTTCGAAGTAATTATAAGTGATTTCTTGTGATTTATATACACGTTTATTTATTGTGTTTTAATTAATAAATCAGTTAAACAGTAACCTTTTTATTAGTATGCTTGTTTTCTTGTTTCTTTTTGCAATAGATATTTCAACAATTTTCGTTTCAATCGTATCTTTTAAGTACCTCATTGTTTTACACTTATATGATATATCATTGTAACTTCAGTCATTCTCATCGTATATTTAATTATTGGTTATTTGTATGACCTGATTCTTTGTAAGAGATTTTATTAATTTATTAAGCAGACTTGTGAAGAGAGCGGTTAAGTTCTACAATATGCTATATATGTATGATAAGTTATCATATTAGTTTTAACAATTTATTAGTTATTGCTGTAAAACAAACATTTCTTTACTGTTACTACACACACTGGAGATATGTAAAGTGATATATTTTGTTTGTACATCTTCCTTCCTGAAATAGCATTACTAAAGATATAATCAAATACAATCTGACATAAATATCAACATAAACTGATTCATTTTGTGACTTTTTTTGTGGACATGAAATCGTTATATAATCGAATCTGTGGAAATCCTGAACTATTTCGGGGACTATTTCTCATAGTGTAGTTAAACTTTCATTAAATCAAGAACACCTTACACTTAGATCTTTAAAGGCATTGCATATATTACTGCGCATTATTTCAAATTTTAACTCGCTGCGTGAATACTTGGTCATCTGTTATATTTTGTTATTGGTTCTCTTCATCATTCGTGAGAAACATGGAGCCACAGTAAGCCAACGATTATAGAACTAATTCATTAAATGATTTCGTAACATATTCGACGACTTAAACACTTTCCCGCATATCAGCGCATGTTGATGCAATTATAACAGACGATATTTGAAACATTGTAGCAAAAGAAAATAATGCATATTATGATCAGTTTCTACTTTTGGCTCATTTTTTCAACTCTATTAAATAGTTCTACTTTCACTTATAAAGACGATCCAAAGTGTTACTGTGATGTTTTCAAAGTGGTCTCATGCATATTATTGTATGCTGGAAAGCGTTAATTAAAGCTTAAGTAAACTAACACTATAAGTATACGTGATGAAAACCTAAAAGTTTTAAAGAAACATTCCGACTTGCAGCTTGATCTGGTCGCAAAAATTCCGAAAGTCGGCTGTTGTGGGTCGTGACCAATATGTTTAAGACTTGGGTATGCATTTGATGGATACTATCAGGGGTAAAAAGAGTTTTACATAATAAAATAAAGGTATAACATTTTCAATAATTGATGGAAAATGAGACATTGCTCGTTCATGAGCAATTTCTCATTTCCCATACCTTAGTTTTATAAATAGTTGTATTGCATTGATCTTATTTATAATGTTGGATGTCTGGTAGTTTATGGTCTTATTACATCTATACAGGTTCACCAGTATACCCTGATCGCATTTCTATTGTTTATACCAAAAGAAAGATACAATTGAATCCCCATTAGCTGTACACCAATAACATTTTGCCTTATGCAAAATCAGAGAAGCCAAAATAAACCTAATCTGTTGAGTTCAAATTCAGAGCTCTAGATACGGGGCGTTTTGTACGATCAATACTCATTGTTTAACCCTCTAACTCTATGTTGTGGGTACTCAAAAGAATCGTCTCATTGAGACTATTCTTTTTAGTACCCACATCTTAGGGTTTAGTTGGATTATATGAGAGATATTGTGGGTAAAAGAGCTGCATACTCCTCCCTATATAGACCTCTGGTTCAATATGAAGTTACCGTGTCTAAAATATACAGATATTTATTCCGCGGGTTCTTAAGATGTCCAAAAAATGTCATCCGTGGTAAATATGTTTATGTGTGAAGAAATTTCACTTTTCAAAATGAAGTATTTCAGTTTAATGAATGAATGTATATTGTTTTATGGCGCATCG
>JAUELF010043633.1:0-17059 GCA_031471495.1 Clinocardium nuttallii
AATAATTTTGTAATCGGGGGCCCCCCCCCCCCCCCCCCCCCCCTAAAAAAAAAAAATTGTATGTTTTTAGAATTAAGAATAAGAATTTAGAACTGTGTTAAGATGCGCACTTCTGTTAGACGTCTGCATGGTCATCATCCGGTGAAATGTGCTGGATCGCAAAAGTCGGCTTAATCGATTCCCAATTGAGACCAACTAAAATATCTTATTATCAGTAAGTTTTCCTTTCGACAAATTTCTTCAAATAATGCTGCATTTGTGCTTTCAATGCCAACATATGCGGCATAGTGTTCAATATATTAAGACAGGTTCGGTTGGAATTAAAAGTAGACATCGTTCACCTTTAATTGCATTTGGTCAATGGATAATCTGGTTTATTAAGGATATGATAGAAGGACGATCGTCTCTAAAAGTAATTTGATGTCAAAGGTATATTGTATTACCACAACACAAATTCATTACTTTGTTTTCACTTAGTATTTCTCTTTGGAATTTTAAGTGAAAGCAGAACAGAATAATAGAGTTTTTACAAATATACACCTCCATACATTGAAGTAATATTGCAATAGGTTTGGACACATATCAAGAGTCTAAATCGTTCTAAAAATAACAGTTACTTAATTAGTGTGTAATACTCGTGACCTATTAAACTCGAACATTATGAGTTAAAATGTCACCAGACCAGTGTTGTCGTTGTGAAATTCAATATTTATTCTCACCATAAGAGTTTTATTAACGGTTAGTGTGACCTACTGTCTAACAGATGCATGCATTGCTATAACATTTTAACTTTACCTTTATTATCAAATGTATTGCTAAATACGACCTTATTGCTTTGTAAACTAAAACATTTAGTATTATTTGTGCTTTTTATGCTGTGTGTGACCTAACGTTTAGTAGAAAAATAAACATTTGTTATCATTGTACGATTTATCACATAATCTGACCTATTTGTTTACAGATATATATGCTTTGTCAAATTTGTCTTAAAATTTTACATTAAGTCATTTTATTAGATGACATTAACCATGACATAATATCAAACAGATGCATGAATTGTAATAAACATATAACATTTAAACCTTGCTCTGACCTTATTACTAGCAGATTCATTGCTTTTGTTAAATAAAAATATATATTATCATAAGATTTATCGCATACCCTGACGTAATTTCTAGGAGAGTCATGAATCATTATTAAATGTTTACTCTTATTATAAAAATGTATCGCTTTCAGTGACCGAATTTCTAACAAGATAAGTATTCTGTAAAATAAAAACAGTTACTTTTCTTATAATATGTATCAATAACCGTGACCTCATTACTAGCAGATGCGTCCATTTTTGTTTAATAGTACACCTTTTTGGAATAACATTTATAACAACGTGTTTAATAAGTCAACGCATGTTTTTACTTAGACAAAAACTATATTTATTAGACTCAAAGAATCCAATTTTTAACGGAAAATACTCTAATTACGACCATCTAGAAAATGGACAATGATGAATCTACTAACGGCACTGTATACCAATGCCTATAATTACCTGAGTCTACAGTATCTTCTTTCGTATATAATATAACTAATAGTTTATTAACTTTGATAACATACCCAACAGTTCACTACATAACGATATCCCTTTTCAGAAAGCAGAAACAGTTTTTTCGAGGCGTGTCAACAATGGAATCTTGGAAACTATTTAGTTTAACACACTTAAGAAGAAATCGTTCGCTATCAACAAGTTATACTTTACAAACAATGCTTTTAAACTAAAGTAATGAGACTTCATTACCTGTTTTTAGGATGATTTATTTTATTAAACCACTTTCACAAAGAATGTCTGGTTAGAGAAGTTAACGATGTTAGGCATGGCGGGGAGAAATAAAGCACGCAATGCTCCTTGGTTCATTATTGTCCTACACTAATATCCCAAGGGAAAACAGCGTGAAGGAGAAACGAGAGTGCCTATCAACGCAAGCTACACATTTCTTGAAGAAGAAAAAACTGCTTGTTTCTTGGGTGATGGAAGAGAAGTTTACGGAAGCCTATTAGGGCCATTTTGTCTTAGGACTTTTGAATTAGGTATTACGTCTTATGTATTATTCTTTAGTTATTACGTGTTAGCTATTAGCTCTTAGGTCTAAGCTATTAAGTCTTTGGTATTTTATGATACATTGCGAGGCTATTTGACCTAGTATCCTAGTTTTTAACCCCCATGGCCCAGTTACAAAGCTGACTGTTATTTGTTGGAGACGATTGTTCTGATTAATTGTCATGAAGATTGGATGACATAAGTGACTTTTAGAGTGTCACTAGATTTATTGAACATTTGACTTGACCCAGTGACTTAGGTTTTGATCTACCGGTAACCCAATTACCAAGTTTTGAACTTGACCGAGATGTTCATGAAGATTAAATACAAATCATGATTTCTAAAGAGTATCTACTAGATCCTTTCTTAGCTCTTAGGTCTTAGCTCTTATGTCTTATTTCTTAGCTCTTAAGTCTTAGCTCTCAGCTCTTATTTCTTAGCTCTTATGTCTTATTTCTTCGGTCTTATTTCTTAGGTCTTAGCTCTTAGGTCTTAGCTCTTATCTCTTATTTCTTAGGTCTTGTTTCTTAGCTCTTATGTCTTATTTCTTAACTCTTATCTCTTATTTATTAGGTCTTGTTTCTTAGCTCTTATGTCTTATTTCTTAGCTCTTATGTCTTATTTCTTAGCTCTAAGGTCTTTTTTCTTATGTCTTAGGTCTTATGTCTTAGGTCTTAGGTCTTAGGTCTTAGGTCTTAGGTCTTATTTCTTAGCTATTATGTCTTAATTATATTTCATCTTAATTTCGCAAAAATAAATATATTTTTTTCTGTTCAATTAATACTTTCCAGTGAATTATACCATTGCATTTACCATTTGAAGATGTTTATATGCATTGGCGGTCAGGTGTTTGATATGTGTAACCTACCGTCAAGATAAAGGTGTCGGGCGGAATAAACTAAAATTGTTTCCAATGACTCAAAAGCTCCAAACTGGAAACAGTAGTTAGTAATACCCCTGCATGTTGCATCATCAGAAATTCGGCCTTGACAGAAACCAAATACCAAATATAGCAAATCCACTAAAAGTGTGACATTGTCCTCAAAGAAGAAACCATGTGGCCCTTAATGTCTCACCAGGATAGTTCATGGGTTCAAAATGTCTTAGGACTTTTGAATTAGGTATTACGTGTTCAACTGCCACACATCTTGCCGCGCAATGTATCATAAAATACCTAAGACGAAATAGCTAAGACATAAGAGCTAAGAGCTAACACGTAATAACTAAAACATAATACATAAGACGTAATACCTATTTCAAAAGTCCTAAGACAAAATGACCCTAATAGGCTTCCGTATATTGGATATTAATGTTAAAGAAATATATTTCTTCTGATATGTTTGCCTGCTTATCTGTGTGTGTCTGTGTTTGTCTGTCGACCTCGGACATTTATGATTCTTTGTGAAAATCTGATTAGGCAAATTTTTCAGTATATTGTATATTTCTTTTTCCAATTCCAACTGGTTACTATTCAAGGAGACAACTTTTGTTATTTGGGGACAATTTTCCTTTTTGCGCGGGATGTTGTATATCTAAGAATTTGACAGCTCCTTGCATTGGTAATGCATTGTAATTGCGAACCAGTTGGAATATCTTTTCGATTAGAAAATTGTTCTTTAAAATATATAGAAGTGTTAATCGAGTGTAGCTTGCGCGTTTTTTGTCTATCTCCTTTTCTTTTTAGAACCACGTGTCAGCCAAAATTATGTAAACTCTTAGAAAGTATTAAATAGTAAACGGAAACGACGGAATCAACTTGTTTATATATTTATCCAAGTATCAACTTCTAAATCATAACAATAATATTGTTGCGGTCCAGTGCTGACTAGATAGAATGGGATCAGCACTGCACTGTTTTCTTCTCCTTAACGGCGGTAATTCTTGGTTAAAAATAATCAAATAATAGCGGAATTCGATTCAAGGATGGCACTGATTAAACTAGCTCAGGGTTCGGCAATAAATATACTGGGGGTAGTTGTAAAGACTATAAAACTCAGAAAAATGTCTGGTTCAGATCAGTGTTATGGTTTATTATACCTTGCAAAGATCAATATAACGTGGGGTGTTTCAATATATTTCAACTCGAGACTAGCTCTCGACCAAAGATCTCATTCCCTTTTATACTCTCCCATCATCACGCGACCCAGAATCAGGACACGACCAAGAAATTGGTCGGAGCAACCCATGATGAATGCTTGAAGCATAGCTGGGTTATAAACTAACAACTTCTACAGCTACCGTTTCGTATAATGTTTGATCATGTAAATAACAACAAACCATGACTCACTCAACGGTGTTCCCCGAATAATGACTCAACGGAATTTCTTCCCGACATGCAGTATTACGGTTTGCTGGGAACAAGGTGAGCGAGCCGTTATGGCTGATTTCAGCATGTGTTTGGTGTTTTGCATTGTTCCCCCTATTATAAATGAACTAAAACAAGCAAAAGGATGATAAAGTAAGTGAAATAACATTAATTATTGAAACGTATGCACTATTGATCATAAACAAAAGCAGCCATGAAATAAACCCCGGTCGAGACTGCGAAGAACTGACCTCTTCATATTCACCTGACTTAGGCCGAAAACATCACACATACTAGTAACTCGAGGAATGTCAAACGAGATCCAGCATAGACGATGAAAACATCCAACACTTGCAAGCACAGTTTGTTTCATGTGTATGCCAGCCCTTCGTATTTAACTTGGGTGGTTTACATATTTAATGCTCAGTGTTTGTAAGTACCAACAACAGAGGAAGGTCACACTTTCAAAACCAGCGTAGACAAATGAACACAGATACCTAATATCGTGTGTTCAATTGTTGCAGGTAGGTTTTCTCTTTTTCCTGAGTTAACAAACAATTATCATAGTAAGTGTCTGCCAACTACTGACCCGCTAGGACTCCTATTTAAAGGCTTTGAAAACAGTTAAAATGTTAAATGGACCTTTCCCATTCAAAAGCATCAGTATTACTAGGACATGTTGGCCTGACCCTGGCCTATGTTCACGAGTTGTCTTGAGTACAACAACTTTAACATTGTGTAATATAGCTTAGTCTTGAATACTATACAGTTAAAAAAGGGGGAGGAAACTTATAACTCGACAATATTGACCTAACCCTGACCTCTGTGTATTAGTATGAGGTACACGTAAACGTAGCTTAGTCTTGAGTACGACCCATTTGGCAGAGAATATTTTTTTAGTTTGTAAGATGGCTCATTTTGTTAAGAAGGTAACGTATTACTCGACAATGTTGACCTGACCCTTACCTCTGTGTACTATTGTGATGTACACGTACACGTAGCTTAGTCTTGAGTACGACCCATTTGGCAATGAAGATTGTTTTAGTTTGTAAGACTGTTCGTTTAGAAGGTGACGTATTACTCGACAATATTGATCTGACCTTAACCTCTGTGTAATGTGTTGATGTACACGTACACGTAGCTTAGTCTTGAATACGATCCATTTGGCAAAGAACCTTTTTTTTAGTTTGTAAGACGGCTCAGTTTGTTAAGAAGGTGACGTATTACTCGAAAATATTGACCTAACCCTTACCTCTGTCTACTATTGTGATGTACACGTACACGTAGCTTAGTCTTGAGTACGACCCATTTGGCAATGAAGATTATTTTAGTGTGTAAGACGGCTCGTTGTGTTTAGAAGGTGACGTTTTACTCGACGATATTGAACTGACCCTGATCTCTGTGTTTCATTGTGAGATATACGTTTTTCCTTTAATGTGTGAGGAAATTGACAACACGGACACACGTGATAGAATAATATACATATTTACATAAAGGTCAGAAACAGGTCAATTTTATCTCGGGTAATTCATAAAGGTCAAAATATGGCGAATAATATTTGTTTAATTTACTTGATACACGTAGTGAAATACGGAGAAAACCTCAGTTTAGGAATGTTATCCATTGTTACACAATTTGTTTGCATGTAGGAAAGGTAAAGACTGATATCACCCTACTCGACTTAATATGTTACTTTCATTTTTGATGAGTAGTTTAATTACAGTTGAATTAGTGATGTGTTAACAGTGTAGACCTAGATTACATCGAACACATATGCATGCTTATATCCATTTGTTTTATTCCAAATGTTGTTTTAATTCGAATAAACTCTAATATACACGGACACTAAGCAGTATATGAAGATGTAAAGTTAAATAAATACAATAACACTTAACTAATATCAAGATTAGATTACAAGAGTGGTAAATATCTAATGACAAAGTCGATTTACCCTTCATTGAAGTTTGTATGTGTTCTGTTATTAACAACCGAAATCGTCGGAAACCTCCGGGGACATTAAGGGTGTATAACTTAAAACAGAGCCACGCTTTAAGACATGAATACAATTTGTATTATGAAATACGCAGATCTGTCTGGGTCGGTGCAAGGTCCGAATCATATATCAGATTTAATACTTGTTATGGCATTTTTAATTGAGTACGACCCGGGTAGAGTGAACATAGATTATGCTGCATCAGTGGACAGTGATAACACATTCGATCCTGGGCTTCAAGTAGAATATATATAGCGGGCTTATTGACATCTTTTATTATTCTATAACCGTTGTCTTACGATGTTTCTAACGTAAAGCAGAGCCGTGACTTTTCCTGTCCGCTTGAAAACATATATTACATATTTTATCAAAAAGCTATATTTGATTCATAGCCATTCCAACAATATCAATAGGAGGGTATACGCACGTCGCCCTTTTTGTGGTTGAATTACCGGTATTGTCTCGTGAGTTTGGCTCCTCATGCGTCTGCGTACAGGGAAGGTTAAGACACGCATGTGCAAGTGCACATCCAACACAAGAAATTGTCCCACTACATATCATTTATCTCTATAGGTATCTTTCAATCATACATGTGTAGCCATCCCCAAAGGGTTAACGTTAACAAATTCATTACGTGTAATCCTTTAACAATACGTCAATAATAATGCAAATCGCAAGATTGTGCTAGATGTACTATATACACGCAACTACTTTAAAGACGCACCACTGGTATAAGTTTAAAAAAGAAGCATTTCACGTAACTCAATTTTAATGAAATTTGACATCAACAAACGTTCATATATTGTTAATAATAACAGTAAATTTCATTTGGAAATTTCAAAATCTTGCAGACATATCCCATCTGAAAGTGTGATACCGCGGTTATGAAAACTCACAGATCATTAACGAGTGTAACTACCATTAGCGGCAGTGCAAAGCATACACCAACTTGATATTTGTTGTTGTGGAATCTGACCCCACTCTTGTACTAAGGTTCGAGTGAGCTCAAGTACGTTATTTAGCTGATGAACTCGGGCCTTAACACGCTTCCAGGCATGTTCAATTGGTGACATGTTTGGGGAAAAGGACGACCAATCCAGAGTTTGGATATTGTTGGCAGCTAAGAAGTGCATGGTAAGTCGCGCTGTGTGTGCAGGCGCATTATCTTATTGAAATAAAAATCTCCCAACACCGAAATGTTTATATGTCTACAGACAATTTTTAAAAGTTGTACGTTTTAAAGTAGCTGAGTGTATACTTGTAGAGGGTCTGCCCTGAGTGCGAGAGGTCGCAGGTGCGTTATTGATCGGGACGTTAATAACTTTTAAAAATGGTTGAAATGGATTTCCTTTATTGGCACTCAAAATGGTGTGGCTAGCGTCATGACTAGCTCGTTGGTGTCAGAATAAATGAACAACTGATGCTGGGCAGCTTACACAGGGTACGCCGTGATACAACTGAATACTTGTTGAAAAAAAAAATGATGCCAACCAACAATAATACACTAATAATTACGTATCGAAAGAAACTTACTAAAGGCGAACACATTAATGCAGTAATCATTCTGACGACTGCTCTCGGGAAAGTGTTTATACTGTTAAATACTTCATCAACTGTCCAGTTTGTAATCTCAATATTCGCAACAATCTGCATGCAAATCGATTACAGCTGAATATATCCATAACTACGTCTTCTCAAGTACAGTGGTCCGAATTAAACTAATGAACTTCGATTGATGAAAAAGGTAACTTGCAGACGAATTAAGTTGCTGTTTACCAACTGCGACATGCTTTGCATATCAACAAATAAACTAGATGTTCCCAATTTCGTGTGGGATAAAACTTGTCGTTTCAATTCGCACACTCACTCAAAACATTCGCGCTAACGGGATATGATGGTGTTCAGTCTCCTTTCCTTTACAGAATCACATGAATACAAAATGAGGTTACAAGAGCGGTAGATATAGTAAGAATAACTCAATTTATAGAGGTATACATCTAGGAGCCGTGATATGAATGAAAAACAGATTAAAACGACATAAACTCAAAACATGGCAATCAATAAGTAAGAAACCATGCCAACTCAAAGATGTATTAGTGGTAACAACGAAGCATATCAATCTCAGGGTTCGTTAATTAGTAACTCGTTATTTCCTTTGATTGACAATTACCAGATTTAGCTTCAAATGTGGTATTTTGATAATTTAATTATAATAATGATACCGACTTATTGCATACTTTGATGTTGTCCCGTCCACTTTGCATTTAAGAAAATGGTCATGATTTTTCGATCATGACCGCTGTCAAGGAGTGATCAAGACCATTTATAAGGGACGTGCGATGATTCTGCATAAGTAACATGTCAGGGACTACTTTTGTTATGTAAACAAACATAGCTGACCTCAATATTATTGTTAGACTTCACGGGACTTTGTAATGTTTCATTCACATATACCGGTCAAGGACAATATCTTACTCGCTCGTGCTAACAGTCCGTTTTTGACCGGAAAACAACTTTTTTCAACATTCCAAACGGCATTTTAAACGAAATGACTACATAGGTAAACAAATATTATTTTTGGATTTTCGAAGCAGATCTTTAAACTCTAGATATATATTTAACAAAATACATGGTTAACTAAATAGTTTACAATATGAAAGTATGTAATATAAAGGTTACTGACCTTGCACTGTGAAATCATCGTTGGACCTTGTTATTTGGCGAAAGTATGCTCTCAAGCTCGGCAACGTCAAAGCCAAGAACTCGGTACAACGATGATTTCACAGTGCATGGTCAATAACCTATAATCAAATGTGTGTACAAAGATATCTAACACTTTTGATAAATGTTGGGCTGGCTTTCCGCCATTGGCGCTGGCACCTTAGAGACGAGCACCATGTCCCGCTGGTGACAGAATTAACCGCTAATAAGGTACTAATGGCTTACACAGGAATGCCGTCATTTAACAGAATAAGTGTTGAAAGGACATAAAACAATATGCAAACAAACAATAAATAAACAATACAGACGTATCGAAATTAATAAGTTAAACCTAAAAACATGACTATATTAAACTGGTTGTACCACTCTACTCGGGAAAATAAACCTGTCGCATTTTGTACACATAATATGTATATATATAATCTCACTTTTCGAATAAATCTGCAATCAAATCTTTTGTCTTATTTTCAATCGGACACTTTATTTTCTCATGAATCATACAAATTCCACCTGATTAATCCCAGAATTAGAGAAAATTGTGACCAAGCCGAGTGGTTACCATGCTGCAATTAGTATTGTTCGGGTTGTCAGACAGAAACCGTGTAGAACAAACAAAACATGGTCTGGTTGCGATACAACTGGAAACTATAGTATTACATGTCAAAGGCAATTTATATTCATCTATAATAATAATAATAATTGTTCCATGTTCGTATAGTGTATTGAACAGCTAACATCTAGCTTGGAGTATATTCAAATCAACAAAAGCAAAAACTAATTACGTAGAAAAGTGGAAAATTGTAAGAAATCTGATTATGGATCATCCCTAATCTCTATAAAAAAAATGTTGTTTATTTCTCATACCTATATTTGTTGTATTTGTTATTGGTTTGCTTTATTCCAGAGCCATCAACCCAACAACATTGCTTTTTCCCGGCTTTTTGAAACAACGTCATTTAAATATATAAATAATAAACGGAAAATAAACTACAATTGTTTACGATGTAACATACACGTTTTGAATTTAGTTACAGAATATCTATCTTTCTTATTAAAAAAGCCCAAACAAGTCTGCAGCATTAAACCTAAAAAAATGTCAGTCCTTAATTAAACAAGACATACTGAAAAAGGAAAACACTGCGTTAAAACCCTTTGCATACTTCAAACAACTCTTAGAATGCATCTGAAAACAGTATATACCAATATAATATTGTACATATGAACATGTATTTCTTTTTTGAAGAATTACGCTTTAGAACATCACCAATGAATTAAATGAACAATACCGGCTAAGCATCATTTCGTGTTACATGGTTGTCGATTTGTGAACCTTGATTTCTGACCAGTTTGGCATCATTTAGTGTTACATTGTTGTTAATTTGTGGATCCTATTGTCTGGCCGGTTTGGCATTGTTTAGTGTTAAAATGTTGTCGATTTGTGGATCTCATTTTCTGACCGGTTTCACATTATTTAGTGTTAAATTGTTGTCGATTTGTGGATCTTATTGTCTGACCGGTTTGATATTATTCAGTATTAAATTGTTGTCGATTTGTGGAACATATTGTCTGGTCGGTTTGGCATTATTAAGTGTCAAATTGTGGTCGATTTGTGGATCTTATTTTCTGACTGGTCTGACATCATTTAGTGTTAAATTCTTGTCGATTTGTGGATCTTATAGTATGGCCGGTTTGTCATTATTTAGTGTTAAAGTGTTGTCTAATTGTGGTATGTATTGTCTGACCGGTTTGACATGAAGTAGTGTTACATGGTGGTTGATTTGTGGGTCTCATTGTCTGACCGGTTTGACATTATTTAGTGTTAAATTGTTGTCGATTGGTGTGGATCTTATTGTCTGGCCGGTTTGAAATCCTTTAGTCTTACATTGTTTTCGATTTCGAGCCGTATTGTCTGTCAGTAATGGCATTATTTCTCGATTAAATTTACATAACTCACATATATATGGACTGTGTATGTATATTTGACCGGCATCAATTAGTGTGGCATTGTCGTTCAGCTATATTATTTACACTTCTAGATTATTGTCAGAAGATGAAGATCATATATTTATATGAAATGTGTCTGTCAATTTCGTAGGAGTGGGTGGGGAGCCTTATTGTCCTACCGGTATGGCATCATGTATTGGTACATTGTTATACATCTATTGAAGCTACAGTTCCAGGTCATTGTCCGAATACAAATCGCAAAGTTAAGTTGTCTACGTTTTTGTCTGAATATATTATTATATCTACATAATATACACTTGGATAGCTATTACCTTGGCGAAAATGTCTACACAGACTATTTGTTTTATTGCACGCAAATGCATTCCGGCTTCAAATTACCAGCTACCACTCAAACATACTCACCTAAGCAATGACTGTACACAATATGCAAAATGCTTTAGAACACCAGACGAAGATCAAACAAAACACGTTGAGCATAAACATTAATGATCAATAGTTTTAACTTCAATAGATAAATCATTGGTAACTTTAATTATATTATACACACCCTATTTTGTCTTTATGATTTTACTCGCCGAGCCCCATTGTCTCAGTCGGTAGCGAGGCAGGCTGTCAATCAAGCGGTCATCAGTTCGAATATCGGCTCGGCCAACTTTCTTTCCGACGTTTGACAATATATAGTCAATGCGACACACGGCATTCGTCTTCCACCAATGGGCTATGTCTATGTGGAAAAGCAGATAGTTGCTTGGAAATATTGTTGTGCGGAGTACTGGTGTGAGAAAACCAGGAAATGCATGAGTAGGTGAACTGGCCGCCGTGATATAACTGAGAAATTGTCAACATATGGCATTAAACCCCAAATCAATCAATCAACATGAGTTTACTCAGTAGAATTAACATATGCCATTTAGCTGCATTTTTAAATGGCCTGATTCGCCATGACAAACAAAAATAAAGCCATGCTAATTGTAAGAATCCTTTTTCATGTAATAATATCCAACCTATCAGGTTCATTCCTGTCTCCCTGTGTCCAATATTGACGTCTGTGGCTACAGCGCACACTAATTTCATAAATGCCATATCTTCTTCTGCCTCTTTGTCTGTTTTAGAAAGAAGTAAATACTGTAAAAAATAGAGATATATTCGTGAATCTACCATTATCCAGTTCAGCCAGAAGTCCTGGTGTAACAGATCAAATGCCGGTGAAGGGTTTGTGTACAGAGTACGGAACATCTCGTATTTAAGAGCTTTATGAACAAGACTGACTTGGAATGGATGAAATACCATACAACCTGTGAAACGGCGACGTATAAAGTCGTTTTTTGAAATGTAAGTTAAACGTAGTTCTTCTTCAGAAGAGCGACGATAGTTTTAACGAATTATGGTGCATACACACACGGATATCACACACGGTTCTAATAACAATTCACATGCGATAATAATGCGTTGACACTCCTCTAGATACTGTTCAAATTGAATATATAAAGATGCTAATGATAACTTTGACGAGAAAAGGTCGCAGTCATTTGTTGCTGATATTACATTCAGATTTGTTTCAGACCGACGACTGGACTCATCTTCAAGCGCGAAGTACTTGACAAACAGACACTGTTGATATTGTATTTGTATATGTGGAATTAAAGCGTCAAGTACCAGTCTAACATCTGTCGCAGTATGTGCATGGACGTGGTTCGTAGTGTGTAGATGATGCAGCAATAGCATAGTCCCATTCAAATAACCTGTTAATGTGTTAGACGACGCATGTATACGTCGTAAAAAAGAGTTTCTTGCTTGGTAGACATTACAAGCATGATACTTATAGCTATAAGCTATATGTGCATGCCTATTGTGGTTTTTTTTATTCATTTTCATCGCATTTGCCAATTCAAAGCCAAGTATTTTGGAGTTTAGCAGTGAACCTACATTATCACAGGTAATTGAATATAGAACGTTGATGTCACTGTATATAATGTCGTATAAAACATTCTCTACGTGTTTCAAAGTAGTTAGGCTGAGCTTATCGAACATATTCTCTTCTGGGATAAAATAATTGGGACAATATTTTGCCTTCACCCAAATAAATAGACGTTTAAGGCACTGATAGACACACATTATCAGCTTAGCTTCCGTCCAACAATGTTTGTGCGAATTTTCAATTGTATAAAACAGACTTGTTTTGCAATGATACGATGATATAGCTTCACCAACCTCTGATTCTATGATATCTTTCTTTATCATCTTAAGGAGAATGTAACATTTGTATTGCGTTTCGTTTAGACTTGACATTAGGTCACGTTCTTGGAGTGAGAAGGAAATTCTCCATTCCATATACTTGTTATCACTCTGAGGATGTCCAACACCAACAAGGAAACAACCATATGAACCCATTGCTTTAAGTTGATTCAGTGTGGGCCAGTCGTACTCCCGTGTCCGGCGTAACCAGGAATTGGCTGAACTCGGTATCTGTCGACACATTACGGCAAACACGACATCGATTAGTAAGATGTCCAATACCCCTATCGTGTCCGCTGGACCATTCCGAGTGCTGTGAGGTCCAAAAGGTAATCCGGATGGATGTGCTAAACATACTCTATCTTTCCGATCGATTATAAAGCACCCGTTCAGTAATAAATTTAAATTCCCAACTTGATACGTCCTTTTGTCTTCAAAACGCTGAAGACGAACATATCCAGGTTTGGTGTCGTCATCCGTGAATATAAGGTAGGACACTCCCTGTTGTTTAGCTTGAACTATATTGTCTACAACATGATGGTCTTCGTTACAAATAAGTATATCAACATCAGAATTTAAACCGACTGTAGTTGTTCCTTCACAAGAACTTCCGACTCTATAAAATGATCTTTTCCAGTACGTTTCGTTATAAAATTGACTCTCAATTGTCAATGGTATCTCACATAGCATTGCATGCTCCCAATACTTCTGCCTAACGAGTTCAGATGCGCCAATAGCATCAAGAATTGCATGCAGCTTCTTAGACAATTCTTGATTAGCAGCGTCCATTTCGTGTCGATCTGTAATAAATAACAAAAGTAATCACTGAACAATGGTTGTTTCATGTACCTTAACTGGAACTTTAATTCAAGTTTAACAAGTTTATTTCTATCATTTAACAATTTGATTAGGGTGAATTTTGTTTTACTCTGCGTGAATCAGTGTATAGTCATTCCAATGCATTTTGTGGTTTACTCAGCATTCACAAATGTTATTGTTAAATCACTGCAAAGTATCTTTACTAGATTTCCAACAGTTTATTACATGTAGTCATATACTTATGAATCATCACGCGATAATCATGACACATGGGGTTTTACTCTGATATCAAAAGTGTTATTGTTATATTATGGTAGTTGTTTGTGTATGCTATCCTGTAACGGTTTAAAGTTATATCAAGACAATTTAAGTGCTACATTGTTTGTCAGAGTAATATGGAACAATACCTCGATAGTTAACAATAATCTGTTATCAACCGTGTTAATGTTATACCGAGAAAAGTATACTGAACTATTTTGTCACGGCACATCTGAAATTCCACAATAGTATTGTTATGCCGAGATAAATAAAGTTTAAATTCGCATTGTCGATTGCAATATAGATATATGTATATCGAGGAGATATGGTTTATTAAATGTTTAGCAGTATTATAATTAAATAACAGCAAATGATGTGTATTTTACGTGTAACATAAATAACGCTTCGCGAGTTCATAGTGTGTGATCAGGTTTTTTTGTTCATACCCCAATGAACACGAAAAATCCCTCTCCATTCCTTAAATGTACCACATAACTCAAAAGGATTCTCACTGCGTTCATCAGTATTATAGCTACACCAATGACGTATTAACCGCTCTCAACACTTTTTTTCTTTTAACCGATCATAATTAGATTTACTGTGATCTCAACAGTATCATAGTTATACAATTAAGAATGATGTATACTCTTCTCTCAATAGTATTTAGTAACACAACTCATACTGATGTTTAGTTTGCTTGAATTGCTGTATAGCTACAGCACTCATAATAATGTTAACTCTATCAGCAGTATTATAGCTACACCAGTCAGTGTGGTTAAAGTATGTGTTAAAGTATTTTTTTCTTTAGGTAGTAGCGAGTTTGTTTTAAAAGTTATATCCTCCCTGATGATGTTTTCCCTTTTTATGTATCGTATTGAAAACGCTTTTCACTATAGTAAAATTAAATCGGTGGCCATTAATGAAATTAACTATATATATAATGTGGTCCATGGTGTATAAGTGTTTTGGGATTTAAAGAAGGAGAACATTAACTATTTAAAGAATATTGTGAAAATGAGGTCTGACTGTAAATGTCGACAACACTAAGGTTATAAATTTTGGGGAAAATGGTGTCCCAATGGAAAATAAGCATGGACATACAAAGCTAAAACATTGAAAAGGTAGACAGTTTAAGCTATCTGGGGTTATTGGTTTCCTGCAGGGGCTCATTTGTACAAGCATCAGAAGCATAAGAGGGCAAATCGTTTCGATCAATGTATGCCTTGTTCAATGCGGCTCTTCAGGTATACATTCATTTTAGAATCTTGCTTGTTCAATTTGACCAATGTTGATTGATTGATTGATTGATTGGGGTTTAACGCCGTTTTTAACAATTTCTAAAGTATTACATGGTATTTTGTATATTCTGTTAATTGTAGGAATCGACATATGTTGTTTTGAAACCTTACATGTTTTATGTATAAATAAATGTTTACATCATGGAAAAATATAAAAGGTACTGCAATAGGTGTACTAACCTCATTAATGTTAAAATTATTCAGCTTAAGTTTTATCTATTGCACATGACACCATTGAATAAATATGATGGATAAATAGTAGGGAGTACCTCTGGCTTGTTCTGCAATCGTAAAGGATCAGTCATTATCTTAGTTTGGGGCACTGGTAACAGCAAGGACATTAATTTATGGACAAAGAAACCTTTCTAAATTAAAAAAATAATTGTTAAACAAAACTGAAGTATGTATGTTATCTATGAATATATATTTACAAAAATCCCCACAGACATTTAACAATTAAAAAAACGGTGGTTATATAATGAGTTAAAAATCTGATCGAGTGTTTTGGACACTAATTTCACACCACTTTCTTTAAAAGAGGTCTTGCAAAAATATGTTTTTACCTCAATAAACATTAAAGTAAGCAACGTTTCTTTTAACATAACCTTGCATTAATTATTATGTTTTTTTTAAATTAAAAGAGAAATTATACTAGGTAAATGATATTGATTGTGTATGCTTTTGTTTTTATTAAACATATTTTTAACAAGGTGGACGCATACTACATGTATAGAAACGTTCCCAGGAATTGCATGTTGGGTTCCTGTTGTCTAGATCATTGAACATACCAACATTAGAACAAACAAGTCTGCACAAAAAAGAGATGTGTATTTGTGTATAGGTATCTTATGTGGGTTCACGCGAGTCAAGGTCAATAGAACCAAAAATAGATCAACTGTTTCTGCTGATAAATATGCAACCAATCATGGCTTTTTAAGATTAAACAGAAAGCAGTAAGCTTATTCAGGGAGCTCTTCACTCGTGTATTGCCAATATATCTGTAACGTGTTTGAGTCGATGAACATTTAAACAATGCTTATTAATTAAAGGTTAGACTAACTTATCCGCGGTTCATAAACTTGATCGCAAAATGATTGGTTAAACTGTTGTAATTAATACGAATCAGTTTGATTGTAAACAATACGAAAATATGAACATGAACAAAGGTCCAAGGCCATTCATGCTTATCGCTCACAATAACTTAAGCTTAACACTCTTGAAGCCACATTTTTTGCTTGAGCATGTTGAAACATTGTCAGAATGTTTGTCGTAGTGATATCTAGGCCAAGTTCAAAACTTGGTCATGTCCGGTCAAAAACTAGGTCACTAGGTCAAATTTAAGGAAAATCTTGTTAACACTCTGGAAGCCACATTTT
>JAUELF010043742.1:0-17058 GCA_031471495.1 Clinocardium nuttallii
ATTATGGATTTTACATGCGAGCAGTGCTGGGAAACATGATAGAAGCTAGGAAATCTCTTGTTAGAAAGGTAACAATTATATACTCAGGTCTGTTACGTTTGTGATCTGAAGCATTCAAAGAACAACGTTTTCAGGGACTAAATGAGTCTGTAGACATCAGAAAACATTTCAACACTTGACTGCTAGTAAAAAGTCACTAGGTTAAAAATGACGACGTTATGAACTTAGGATAATCACAAACTTAGAATGGTCTACGATAGAAGCTACCTATGTGTGTGTCATCTGAAACACTACAAATGAAATTATAATTATTGAAAAGATGAAAACATTGCGGCAAAAGGAGTTATACAAGTTTGTTGTGGAGGGTCTTGAAATCAGACCTTTAGTTTTCGAGGAAAGACATTTTATAGTTTTGTAAATTATCCTTTTTGTAATGCCACAGTTCTGCCTGGTTTAACAACCTTTATATAAGAGGACCACCAGAAAAACATTACTGTGAAGTTTGGTTGAAATTGGCCCTTTGGTTCAGGAGATATTTTATTGCTTGTCCGGCCTCTGTCTGTCCATCACACGTTTTCATCACACTTTCAATGAGCAGGTGCAGGTGACACACGTGCTCTGCGGCACTCCATTCTAGTTAAGAAACTCTTGGCAACTGATGATGGACACAGATTGATCACAAAACGGAGCACTTATTGTGTGTACTGAAAATGAAACATGTATAGGTAAGCTGGCCACAACTGCACAACATAATAGTTATTGAAATTGCCACTCTTTTCAGGCGTTTAGTAAAATTGATGCTGGGAAGAAAGGTCACATAACTTTAAGCGACATCCAGAAATTCTTTAATTCAACATTCCGTCCTGGAAAAGGTAAGAGAATTAATTTGGACTTATCTGAACATAAAACAGGCCTGCTTATAGGGTATACCGGTACCTGATTTGTCTCCTTTGATATTCAATTCAGGACAAAATGATACACATGGAAATAATAAGTTCTATTAAGTCATTGAATACATTTTGGAATGGGAAAATTTGCTTAGTTTATTTCCCATGGACAACTTATATTAACTCAGCAAGACTAGTTTAAACCAAAAAATCTTTGAAAAATCTTTTTGAATGAAAGTTTAACCCTTTCCCTCATACGACAATTCTGCAGCAGTCAAAAGTAGAAAATCTCTATAATTGAATGGATAACCTATGTACAGTTTACGTCAAATAAAATTATTGTCTATTGTCCTATGACTAAAAGTGGAAAACATTGTGGCAAAAGGAGAAATTGCTCGTGTTTAGCAATTTCTTAATTGTATGTGAGAAAGGGTTAAGAATTGTGTAGATTTGTAGATATGCATGTCGGTCTACATTGGCATTGATTTCAAAGAACAGTTCTATTTACCATAATTATATACAACAAATCTACAGCAGAAGTCTGTCAATATTTATGGAAATATTGAAAATCTCAGATTGGAGAAGAAAACATTGCTGCAAAAGTCATGTGCATGGATGAAAAGGTAAATTTACTTTTTTTCCATATTTCCAGGATCTCGAGAAGTTGTTGAAGTAGGGCCACTACAGGCATTCTTAGATGCAGTTTTGCCGAATAAGAAACAAGAAGAAGTGTCATTTGTAGAATTCGAAGAATATTATGAAGGCCTTAGTCTCAGTTTAGAGGACGATGAAGACTTCTTCAGTATAGTTAGAAATACCTGGACAATTTAGTGAAATTACTTGGTCATAATTTTAATAGTTACTAGGGAAGAGTACATGCGTATATGCTGTTTATGTGAAAGTGGGTAAGGGTAAAGACCCTCAATCTCTTTGAGATGATTATTTTTAATATCAACAACACAGGGTTTGAGTGTCATTTAACCCTTTCCCTCATATAGTCACGTTCTGATGCCTATGCAGCAGACAGCTTTTAGAAAACATGAAATAAAAGAAGAAATTGCCCAAAACAAGCAATTTCTCCTTTTGTCACCATGTTTTCAACTATTTTCAATTATTTTTCTTTCATTTAAAGGGATTTTCTTTGCTTTTGCCTAGACGTTTTCAAAGTCGTCTGCTGCAGATTTGTTTTATGTTGGAAAGGGTCAATACTGTAGATAGTGGACAAAGATTAGGCTACTTGACTGTATGTACACTTGAGTATAGAATGCAGTGTTTCCAAATATAGTAGTAAGTCACCTAAAGCAGGGTAAGGTTAACGTGATCAGGTTGAATTGGCAAACCTTCGTCCCCTTTAAACCTTTCCCACATATGACAATTCTGCAGCAGAAGACTTTGAACATAAATTGTCCATAGAAAATCTCTATAATTAAATGGATAACCTATTACTAAAAGTAGAAAACATTGTGGCAAAAGGATAAATTGCTCATATTGAGCAATTTCTTCTTTTGTCACTATGTTTTAAAAAAGCTGTCTGCAGCAGAAAGCGTCTATATGAGGGAAAGGGTTAATTATTTCAAACTTACAGACTACTGATGAAAACATTGTGACAAGAGAAGAGATTGATCATTATGCGCATTCCCTCCTTTTGCCAAATTTATTCATTAATTACATTCCATATTTTTGCTCAGACATTTTTAAAAGTCATATGCTGCAGAAACGTTATATGTGAGGAATGGTTAATCTAGAAAAATATTGAGGATATGGTTTTTGAAGTTCTAGAATATAGCTGGGAGATATGCTTGAGATGATTTATACTTTGTCTATTTCTGAGGAGAGAATGAAAACATGAAAACACCGTTGATTATATAATAATCTGTATTTTCCTGATTATAGCATTTGTGGAAGATGGTGGTTTAGAGGAAGAGCTTTGTCCTCTCATACAAAAGGTCCCGGGTTCGAGTCCAATGATGAGCCGTTCTGACTATGGGATTTTCCACACAAACAGTATGAGTAATGGTTCTACCTCTAAACTGAAACACTAATGTTTTGTAAACTTTTTTTTATTTTACATCAATTTCAAAACAAGCTTGCAGCTTATATCAATCACGCTCAATGTCTGCTTCCTGGAAACTTTTTAGTGTTTCAGTGACATCATAATTGACAGTAGGAAATGTTACAAGTACAGGAACCATTTATCATCTGCCGAAGTTGTTTTAATCTATTTTATTTATATATATATTTATTGATAGTTATATATCTGAGCAGTTAGAGTAGAAAAGCTAGTTTGATCTACAATAATTGAGGTAATAGAACTTCCAAGGTTTTTTCTGTGCTCAAAAGCAGACGTCAAACTGGTTAGTTTGATCATGTAAGTTTATGTTTTCAATTCTTTTACAAAACTGTAAATCCCAATTTCCTGATGCAACTTTTTTTCTCTTAGATATTTCCGAAGCATTTACCTCTTGAAATATCAACAATTCCAATATGGCGTTGCATGTTAAAAGTGTGAGAAATTATATTATACTTTTGGACCAAACTTGAGTGTTCTTGAGTACATAACACTTTCCCACATACAACACATCTGTAGCAAATGACTTTGAACATTTATGAGCACAAGTATGGCAAATCTACAAATGAATTGAAAACAATGTGGTAAAGGGAAAAATTACCTGTTATGAGCACTTTCTTCTTATGTCATAATGTTTTCAAAAGTCTTCCGTCTGCTATATAGATGGTATGTGGGAAAAGGTTAAATGTTATTATTATTTTTATCTTTTGGTGTAATGTTGTTAACTGTAGATCTATTTATGCCAAGATTTTTTATAATAAAAAAATGTTTTTAACATGCATTACATTAACATGAGGATTTGTTTATACTCCCTGATGTCCTGTCTGTTCAAAGATGACTTTAGTTAGAGTTGGTGGCTTCCATCAATGGTGCTTAAGAATGCAAGGATTTAACCCTTTCCCACATACAACAAATCTGCAGCAGACAACTGGTGTCAGAAAGTGTCTTTATGAGGGAAAGGGTTAAGTGTAGCCAGAGAAGCAGAAAAGAACGTTATACAATTCGAACCAGACAAATGTACAGATATAGCACTCGCTCACAGTTGACAAGTTGGTGATTAGACTTAGTTGGCTTTATTTTGTCTTATGACTGGTGCATAATAGCATAATAGCTTTCTCTTTGTGGGAAACTAAAGAGTGGTGTAGTGAGGTTGTAAATTCAGTCATAGTTCTTGCAGATGTAAAAAATCCACATACAACAAATCTGCAACAGACAACTTTGAAAACATATAAATAAAAATATGGTAATCTCTATAAATGTTTAATTATTGAATTAAGTTGAAAACATTGTAGCAAAAGGAGAAATTGTATTCTTGTTTTGCCTCGATTTTTTCAAGTGCCATCTGCTGTATATCTCTCATCTGCTTGGTATCGAAGCGAGAAATACGTTTTCTAATTTTAGTAACAGCGACCATGACCTTGACCTCACAAACCCAAACACAATAAAATTGAAAATGTCAGACAACTATGTTTAGTTTCAAAGCTCAAATTTGAATGGTTAGTGAGCAAAAATAATACTTTACCAAATATAGGACGCAGGACGTTGATGACAGACACCAAGGAAGCTATGACATTAACTCATCTCTCGCTAATCAAAGGTTGCGTTAAATAACCAAAACATGACTTTCTGGATTCTCTTGCATTTGTGTTATTTATTTGTTGTTATGCCATTTTATACCGCTTTCAATGGTCAAACAATATTTCAGTTGTCTTACAGTACTGCCACTTCTATCAACATTTAATGTAGTTGCCAGTAACGTTATCCCAACGTCAGCACTCCAGTGGTTATGCTATCCTAACATCTCTCAGTCCCAAGAAGAGAAGCCACTACTATCAACATTTAATGTAGTTGCCAGTTAATTTATCCCGACACCAGCACTCCAGTAGTAATGCTATCCTAACATCTCTCGGTCCCAAGAAGAGAAACCACTACTATCAATCTTTAATGTAGTTGCCAGTACTGCCAGTTAATTTATCCCGACACCAGCACTCCAGTAGTAATGCTATCCTAACATCTCTCGGTCCCTAGAAGAGAAGCCCTCATATAGACCCTTCTTGATGCCTCTGGAGAAGGTGGCTTTTTGAAAACATGGTGACAAAAGAAGAAAATTGCTCAAAAAGAGCAATTTCTTCTTTTGCCACAATGTTTTCCTCTTTAAGTCATAGGTTATTCATTCAGTTATAGAGATTTTTTCATATTTTGACAAAATATGTTCAAAGTCATCTGCTGCAGAATTGTCGTCTGAGGGAAGGAGTCAACCCTTTGCCATATACCACAAATCTGTAGCAGACAACTTTGAAAACATCTGATCAAAAATGTAAAAACTCTCCATTAATGACAGTTTAATCATTAAATAGAGTTTTAAACATTGTGGCAAATGATAAAATTGCTCATCATGAGCCACAGGTGTGGCATATGTACAGACCATGCTGAAATAAACCTCGGGCAATATGTGTTTACCAGCACATATATATATGTTGTGTCTTTATTTGCTATCAAAAGTAACGACAAATCTGATAAATGTAAACTTTATTTTTTTTCCATTGTTATTTATATAAATAGATTAATAGGTAAAAAGGGACAACACTAAACAAGATGAGAAACTGAGTAACAACTTAAGATATTGCAGTATTGACACTTTCTGCAACACACAACCTTTGAAAATATTGTGACAAAAGAGGAAATTGCTTATCTCATTTCTGCATTCTACTCTCATTTATAGCAAGTTTCCATTATAACTTTTGTCAAGATGCTTTCAAATCCACTAGCTTGAAAGGGGTCTATATCTTTAAACATATAAACTACTGTATTTGTAGAAGACTAAAAAATGCTCTGGATTGAAAATTAACTGTTCATAACAAATAATTTCTTTTTTCTCTTAAAGAAAAAGTTTCAGTGTCATACTTATTTGAAGAAACATGTGTGTTACCTGCCAATATGTCCGTAAGTGTAATTATGACAAACGCACAGACAGACAGACAGTGGACGGAGAAAAGATCATTACTTATATCCCTGCAAAGGCGGGGGGAAACAAAAAGACGGAGTAACAATTGAAAACTTAAGGCACATGGTATTAAAAGGCATTATTTTCCCAAGGCAGTCCAGAGTACAAACTGGTCATATAATGAAATACATGAAGATATGGTCCAGACAGTGATAATGCAGTTTCTAGCAGTTCAGGTGAAATACGGACACAAAAGGAGCAACTTCTTTTCCAACGATACTTTCAATACTGATTAAAATTAACTCTTCGAATGTTTCAGTTCTGATTTTATATTTTAATATTGATATCAATCAAGGCAGAATTTATAAAAAAAATCACTCATACAAACATATTTTGATGCCTCTGCAGTAGACAACTTTTGAAAACATTGCGAGACAAAGGAAGAAATTTCTCATAATTTTACCACAATGTTTTGAAGTTGAATCAATTAATATATTTTCATTTTCAGAGATATTCCATCATTTTCAAAGTCGTCTGCTGCAGATATTTGTTGTATATTGGAGAAGGGTTATAAATTGCCAGACTGTGGCTATAGCCATATAAATGTTCATTCAAATACATGAACATGGGGACACATTTCTGCATGAAATAAATAACAAAGTTAACCCTTTCCCTCATACAAAAATCTGCAGTAGACGACTTTAAACATATTTTGTCAAAAAATGGAAAAATCTCTATAATTTAATGGATAACCTATAACTAAAGGTGGAAAACATTGTATCAAAAGGAGAAATTGCACGCTTTGTGCAATTTCTCCTTTTGTCACTATGATTTCAAAAAGCTGTCTGCTGCAGAGGCGTCAAAAAGCGTCTATATTAGGGAAAGGGTTAATTCAAATTCCAACAAAAATATTTCACAAATACATTTTATACAGGTAGAAATAGATGTAAGAGGCTTTAAAGAAACAAATACATTTTATACAGGTAGAAACAGATGTAAAAACGAATACCCTAAACAACCATATAAAAATACATATTGCAACTTCTATTGTGAAAGTAAAATGATATTTAAATAGATAAACTATTATAATACAGTAACAGAAAATAACCTTTATACTATTACCGTTAATATTACATTATGTAAGCAAGGCAGTCTTGGTATATAACCCCTTCCCACCTACGATAAATCTGCAGCAGACAACTTTAACAACATCTAGTTAAAATATAAAATATCTCTATAAATATGAAGGTATAATTACTGATAAACATGAAAACATTATGATAAGATGACAAGTACTCTTTTTGAGAAATTTCTCTTTTTGTCACAATGTTTTCAAAAGTCGTCTGTTGCAGGTGCATAAATCCTTTGAGAGATGGAATGGAGTCTCTCTTGGTACAGTTTATATGTATTATAAATCATTTGCCTAAAAGGATATTTTGTAGTCGTCTGCTTTTGAAAATATCTAAGAAAATATTTTAACATAAGTAATTATATTGTTTTGACAAAAAGTTGAAAAAACATAGTGGGAAAAGAAGAAATGGCTCACTATGACCAATATCTTCTTTTCTGCAAAATATTTTCATAAGTCGTCTGTTGCTATCCTATAGAGTTAAATGTCACCCGCATCTGGGTAAGGATCAAAGAAACTTTTAACTTTTCCCACATCCAAAAATAACTGCTGCGGCAGGCAACTTTCAACATTTAGTAAAAAATATGGAAACTCTCTGTACATGAAAGAGCAGTTATTTAATAAGTTGAAAACATTGTGGCAAAAGGAGATATTGTTCCTTACGAGCAATTTCCTTTTTTGCCACAATGATTTCAACGAGTCGTCTACTGCTGAGGCTTCAAAATGTGTCTGTACGTGGCAAAGGTTTAAAACTATCGAGGCGTGGGTTCTGTTGGGTTGTCTGTATGTGTGCTATGTAGGTTTAAAACTATTGAGGCGTGGGTTCTGTGGGGTTGTCTGTGGTTTCTTGTGGCGCTTCTGCTTTCTTTGGTGCAGGGTTATTTATCTTTACCACTTTCCTTGGGTCTGAATCTCCTATTGGTCTGGAATTAAAAACAAAAAAAAGTTGATATGTAGCTTATCCTTTCTGTTAGAAGGACTATTAATCTAAAAGTTGTCAATAGACAAACAGATCTTGCAGAGAACTTAAACATTTTGCAAACACAAACTACAGAATGATGGTAACAGATAAGTTTTGAATATTTTTTTTATTTTTTATGTAGGAATTAACTAATTCTCCCTTTTCAGATGGTAACAATTAAGCTCTCTTTGGGCACAAAGCTTGCCAACTTAACCCTTTCACTCATACGATAATTATTCAGCAGACAACTTTGAAGATATTTTGTCAAAAAATAGAAAATCTCTATAATTGAATGGATAATCTATAACTAAAAGTGGAAAACATTGTGGCAAAATGAGAAATTGCACTGTTTCTCTTTTTTTCAGGAATGTAGTCAAGTCATTTTATACAGCTGGCATGTTGTTTGATACAGTATCCGTCTTCGGGGAACTGAGTGAAGAGGTAAGATCTGTTCTTATTCAATTCAGCTAATCAAGTGATTTATTCAGTGCATTTTATCAACCCTTTTCCACATACAACAAATCTGCAGCAGATGACTTTCAAAAATATACCCGAAAACATTTGGAAACTACCATGGCCGTAGTGCTGCGACTGGGGATCGAACCTGGGACACCCGGTTTCAAAATCCCCTACGCTAACCACTCGACCACCGCGGATTCCACCTTCAAGGGAAACAACACTTATTGAAAAGAGTTGAAAAACATGGTAACAAAAGGAGAAATTGCTTGCTTTGAGCAATTTCTTTTTTTGTCGCCATGTTTTCCAAAAGTCGTCTGCTGCAGAGGCGTAAGAAGCATCTATATCATGTTAAAGAGTCAATCTTTCCCACATTGGGATTCATTTAGACGTATCTGCAACAGTCAACACTTGATTGAAAACATTGTTGCAATACTTTACCCATTCTCACAGCAGCAGACGACATTGACAGCATTGTGACAAAAACACAATGAAAACACAAAAACCTGAAAAATCTCCATAAAAGATAGCTTAACCCTTTCCCTCATATAGATGCTTTCTGACGCCTCTGTAGCAGACGGCTTTTTGAAAACATTGTGACAAAAGAAGAAATTGCACAAAACATGCAATTACTCCTTTTGACACAATGTTTTCCACTTTTTGTCATAGGTTATCCATTCAGTTATAGAGATTTTCCAATTTTTGACAATATTTGTTAAAAGTCATCTGCTGCAGAATTGTCGTATGAGGGGAAGGGTTTATTGTTAAATAAAGTTGAAAATATTTTCAAAAGTCGTCTGCTGCTATTGCGTCAAAATGCGTCTGCAGGTTGGAAAGGAATGATAGTTTAATGAGTTGTCTAGTTGTAAAATCTGAGAGTAAAATGATGGCGTCCTATTAACCCCTTTCCTTCATACTTTACAATCATCTTGCATTACATATTGAGAATCTCTCTATATAAATTTAAAGTTTTTGAATTGGTTAAACATATTATGGCAAAAGGAGAAATTGTTCTTTTCAAAAGTCTCCTGCTGCAGAGAAAGTGAATCTATGTGGGAAAGGGTTCATAGAAAGTAGAACTTGGTACAGAATTAACCTTTCTTATGGTGCAAATAAATTAAAAGTCTTGGTAGCAAATTGCTGAAAAAGAGCAATTCCTCTATAAACGTTTTCAACTTGGTTTCAACTCAAAATTGTGGTCAAGTGGTTAGCGTCGGGGATTTAAAATGGTTGTCATGGGTTGAATCCCTAGTTGCGTCATGGTGGAGTGCCTAGCCTAGAACTGGTTTGTTTACCCAGGGATCATAAATAAGTGAACTGTCACCGTAATATAACTCTGGTTTGTTTACCCAGGGATCATAAATAAGTGAACTGTCACCGTAATATAACTGAAATAATGTTGAAAAGAGCGTAAAATCCCATTAAAACAAATCAACTTAAAATTATACTTCCACTAGTCATGATGTAACATGTTTATTTTTGAAGTAGGTGACTTAACATATCACCATTGATGAATAATTGTAAGAGCTTTTTGCACCATTAAAACAAACCATAGGGGGTGGTGTAGATGAAAAATCTTGATTCACAACAATGTTGTCCGAATACACATTAATGTTGTCCAAATACACATTTATGTTGTCCTGTTGTCCAAATACACATTAATATTGTCAAAATACACATCAAAACTTCTTAGAGCATGCACACTCCACAGATGGGCAGGTAGATCTGGATGTAAACTGGTCATACAATAGTTTCTGGCTGTGTAAATATTTTGTTACTACATGTATTCAATCAATTTCTGGTGACTCTGATCAAATGTCATTAAAAAGGTAACTTAGATAGAAAGGAAATCTGGAACTGTTTTGGGGGTCATTTGTGTCCAAGTTCTCTTTTTAACCCTTTACCTCATATAGGTGCTTTCTGACGCCTCTGCAGCAGACAGCTTTTTGAAAACATAGTGACAAAAGAAGAAATTGATCAAAACGAGCAATTTCTCCTTTTGACACAGTGTTTTGAACTTGTAGTCATAGCTTATCCATTCAATTATAGAGATTTTCTATTTTTTGACAAAATATACATGTTCAAAATTGTCTGCTGCAGAATTGTCGTATGAGGGAAAGGGTTAAACATATCTATGCAATTATATAGAAAATATCTATTAGTGAAAGTATCATTATTGAATATTATAGTTGAAAACATTGTGGCTAGGGTGAAATTGCTCACGATGTGTAATTATCATCTCCTGGTTTTTAAAAGGTTACTGCTGAAGATGGTTCAGAATACGTCTACAAGCAGGAAAGGTTTGAATTTCTACTTGAACCCCAAGTCCTATGTTGTGGGTATTCATTAAAATCATCTCCCAGGACCCTGTAACTGCAAGTTCTTAAATTTAATCAGATGTTCTGCTCAAGAAAAAAGCCATGCTTCCAGAAAGCCTTGCAGACTTTTGTATACTCAATAAGGGATTATAATGATTGATTGGAGCTTAACACCGTTTTCAACAATTTTTCAGTCATATCATGGTTCACCTACTCATGTGTTTCTGGGCTTTCTCACACCAGTACTTCACACAACATACATTTATTTTCAAGCAACTGGCTGCTTTTTCACATAGTCTGTTAGTGCATTGGTGAAAGACGATTGACGCTTGTCATAGTGAATTTGTTAAACGTCAGAAAGAATGTCGGCTGAGATGGGATTCAAACTCACAGCCCCTAGATTAAACATCCTGCAGCGCTACTGACTGAGCGCTACTGACTGAGCTACGGGGGCTCCGCTAAGGAACTATAACATTCATATAACACCTCAAATTCAATTGAGCAATTTCTCCATTTTAACAATGTCTTCAAAATTTGTCTGCTACATATTTAAGTATGTGTGTCTGCATGTGCAAAAAGGATAAATGGGGAACAAAATATCCAAGCATATTAAATACTGAGCTCCAAGCCGTACCTCTATTGCATACAAAAAATCAAAAGATATATCCCCTGTTCTTCCAAATAAAACACTTTGTCAAAGTATTCAACAAAAGAGTTCAAAGAAAAACAAGACAGTCTTGCCTGCCAATAGGTTGCATAAGTACATTCAATTCTTGTGACATATTCCAAACACTTTCCCACATACAATGTTCAATGAAAGTTTAATTATTTAAAGCTTATTTTACGCAATTTCCCCTTTTGTAACAATGTTTTCAACAGGTGTCAGAAAGAGTCTTTCCTAAAAAATCATGTGAACTTATTTTGACACACCTGCAATAGTTGACTTTTGAAAACGGTGTGACAAAAGGAGAAATTGCTGGTACTAAAGAACAATCTTCTTACATGTACGCATTGTACGGTATGTCACACTGTTTTCGATTCTATTTATTAATTATGCTTTCATTTATAAAAATTATATTTTTGTCTAGATAATTTCAAAGTCGTTTGCTTCAGAGTTGTTGAATTTGGAATGTGGATCATTGTTGGAAATGGTTAATGTCACACAAATGAAGCTCATTATACTCTGTGGATCATTGTTGAAAGGGTTAATGTCACACAAATGTATACCTCTGTGGCTCATTGTATTAAAGGGTAAATGTCACACAAATGTAGCTAATTATTCTCTGTGGATCATTGTATTAAAGGGTAAATGTCACACAAATGTAGCTAATTATTCTCTGTGGATCATTATTGGAAAAGGTCAGTCACACATGAGTATTTAATGTGAAGTAGTTAGAAGGATATGGGAAAGTGTCAGTCTCACAGGAATTGAACCTGGAACCATTGAATCAAGACGGTCCTCGGTCTAACAAGAGACAAAGAGTTGTAACCCTGCATTTTCAATGAAGAAAATTAAAAACAGTACTTACCATGCTGCAGACATTTGCCAGACTATGACAAAATTCATCTGTACTTTGTAGACCCGAGAGACAGAAATCTGCTACTGCTTTGTTATGGACTACTCTTGGATCGTTTCCCCTAAGTGCCATCAATTTATTCATTATGTTACAACATGATGTGAACTGTTTTCCATCAAACTCTTGTAAAGCACTGGAAGCCAGTTGCTTTTGTTGATCTGTGACCGGAGCAAAATCTACCATGGTTGTGGATTTTCAAATAAATACTTTGTTCTGAATCAATCTGTAAACAGAATTTGAACAGGCTTTAACCATATCCCGCATTCAAATGCATTAAGACACATGTACAGAAGACAACTTTTGAAAACATTTCGGCAAAAGCAATTTTCTTCTTCTTTGGCAATAGCATTTTTTCAACTGTATTCAATGATTATACTTAT
Organism: Clinocardium nuttallii; assembly: GCA_031471495.1. Lineage (NCBI taxonomy): Eukaryota > Metazoa > Mollusca > Bivalvia > Cardiida > Cardiidae > Clinocardium > Clinocardium nuttallii. The sequence goes on from JAUELF010043742.1 coordinate 12,721, forward strand.
TTATTGAGATTTTCCATGTTTTTGTTTATATGTTTTCAAGGAAGTCCACTGAAGATTTGTTGCATTAGGGAAAGGTAAAAAAAAGTCATTGAATCTATTTCAGGAAAAAAACCCAAAGAACTTGAACGAACAAAATAGGATTTTAACAATTTGCCAGACTTGTTACTTTTAGTGTTGACTGCTTTGAAAACAGCCAAGTAGAAAAATATGAGATCTTGAAAAGTTGAAGAGTATTCATACTGAACTGAAAACATTGAGGAAAAGGAGTTTTGTTCCCAAAATTGGTGATAAGTTACAACTTTTAAAGAAAGGGCTAAATATTTTATATAAACAGGAAGGTTTCTAAAGAGAATATTTAATCTGTTTAGGTGAACTGCTTTGAGACTTGTATTGATCACAGGATTTCTTGCCTATCACAATGCGTTGTTGTACTTATATGGTATCCCAGGACATTAGAGTTGTACATGATCACGCAGTGTTTATATCTTCGTCTCTGGCACCGCATGTCTAACTGTTTTACAGATTATCATAATAATGTTAAAGTTTTATGTTACGATTGATGGATTTGATATTCTTTAATACTGTAAATTATTAAATTACTTTTAAACTTATACTATTAAACAAATCAACGGCAAAGCCTGCGATTTTTCCCCGTCAATATACTTCTAGGGGATTAAAAAGTTAAATATGTTAATACATACTTGATAAAGAAATGAACACAAGTAATTTGATATGTGATAATTTGCGTGTAATAACAGTTAACACTCATCATCTATTTTTAAAATGAGTTCAAATAAAAACTGGTAAGGTTTTACTGATTTACCGGATGTTACAAATACGAATTTCTATAATTTGAAGTTATTATATTAACGTAACACAAATGATGAATAAATACCCAAAAGGAAAACGCCAGAAATGATAGGAAAGAATTGTTTGACTCTTCACAAAATTTATGTAGTTCCGTAAATTATGGAATAATTTCATTGGAAGTACTCTATGAAGGGCAACTTGATTATTTTTGTACCCATCCTCATTATTTCATGGATTTAAAATCTTGGGACATATTTTAAAAATGAATTTATGCTTAACCAGATGATGAATTTTAGTTGATTTGCTTAGGACAGTAGCACTTGTAAATAACTTATAATCAAATCATTTATAGTGCTGCAAGCAAGGGACAAAAGTTAATAAATGTTAACCCGAAATAGGTAGCAACTTTACTCATATTATTTCATTTATTTGAAAAAATACTTCGGGGCATAAATCATGGATAATTTTGCTATATTTGTTTCCCACCTGCAGACACATTTTAGCGCAATAGCAGCAGACAACTTTTGAAAACATTGTGGCTAAAGGTGAAATTGCTCATGATTTCACCTTTGGCCACAATATTTTCAAATTTATTTAAAAATTCAGCTATCTTTTATGGAGATTTTTCAAGTTTTTGTCAATATGTTTTCAAAGTTGTCTGCTACAGATTTGGGAAAAGGTTAATAAATATTTTCAAATTCTTCTGCTGTGGATTAGTTATATGTGATAAAGGATTTTAAACAACAAGTCATAACATAACAGATTTGTAAATACCTTTACCTTTTAATACTTTTGATTTATTATATCTGAACAAATACACAAGTCTAGAGTGTTTGAAGTTTCACCTTCCATTTACCCTTTCCCACATACAACAATTCTGAAGCAGACGACTTTGAAATCATATGAGCTAAAATGTGAAAAAAGCTCCATCAACAAGAGTTATATTATGTAAAAGAGTTGAAAACATTTTGGCAAAAGGAGAAATTGTTTCTTTTAAGTAATTTATCCTTTTGTCAAACTGTTTTCAGAAGTCGTCTGCTGAAGAGGTGTCTATATGCGGGAAAGGGTTAAGAAAAAACTATAACTCAGTGCAAACTGACATACAGATTGTGGAGAAGTGGTCCCTATGTGTCACCCTACCAAGAAAGGCGACATAATGCATCATGTAAACCCTTTTCCCACTTGCAGATGCATTTTGACACATATGCAGCAGACAAAATTTCAAAAACATTGTTATAAATTCCTATGCCACTTTTGTACACTAATTTATAGAGATTTTCCAGTTTTGTCTTGAATATTTTCAAAGTTGTCTGCTGCAGATAATTGCATGTAGGAAAGGTTACGTGAAAAATGTTTTTGTTGCAAGACCTTACAGAATGCATAAAAACACACATACATGTGCACACTCATGAAATTTAATAAATTTCTAGTTGATTTACCTCCCTTTCCAATTTCCAACATAAAACATAACTACAGATGACCCAGAAACATGGTTAACCCTTTCCCTCATACAACAATTATGCAGCTGACGACTTTGAACATATTTTGTCAAAGATTGGATAACCTATGACTAAAAATGGAAAACATTCTGTCAAAAGAAGAAATTGCTCTTTCTGAGTCTTTCTTTGTCACTATCTTTCCAAAACGTCGTCTGCAGCAGAGGAGTCAGAAAGGGTCAAACAATGGAAGTAATTTTTTTGAAAAGATAAAAACTTTGAGGAATAAGGACAAACCGCTCACTCTGAGTAATTTCACCTTTAGCCACAATGCTTTCAAAGTTGCCTGCTGCAGATGGTTCAAAATGTCTGCATGCGGTAAGAAGGGTTAATCTGTGCCCAGACAAAACCCTCCTGATAAAGTCCTTTAGTAGATGACTTTTTAAACAAGAGGGCCATGATGGCCCTGGATCTCTCACCTGATTTATGAAATATGATTTGTAACGTGGTTGGGAAAGCTTATACCAGAGACCCAATATCAAGTTTAGCTCTGCTTGCGACAAGGTGAAATAACCCAACCAATGAATTCTGTCTTTTGTCAAATTAATATGACATAAGGAAACGGATAGGTCTGTTTCAGATAAGAAGATTTTTAAAGGGTTTAATACAGCTCTCTTTATAAAACAGGTTACCCAAGGGGTGAGGCCAATTTTGACTGGGGCATTATTTGAACAATCTTGAAAGAGGACCATTAACCAATGCTACATACCAAGTATCTAAGCTAGTTTCTGACAAGCAGATTTTCAAAGCTTGTTCATATATATCTATATATAAAACAGGTAACTCCTTGGGCAGGGCCAATTTTTACCCCAAGAGGCATCATGTGTTCAATAGAGGTAGAGGAACACTAGACAATGCTACACACCAAATATCTAAGCTCTAGGCCTTTTGATTTCAGGTAAGTAGATTAAAGATTTTTTTTTTTAAATTGTTATGGTTACCATGTCAACCATATTTCTGCAAAGGATTAATTACCTTCAACAGTTTTGAAAGGACAGCACTCAAGGAACATCCCTGTGAAGTTAAATGCAAGTTGACCTAGCTATTTATGAAGAAATGTCGTTTGGAGCAATTGTTTATGAACAAGGAATGACGGATTACAGACATCAGATGACGGACGGAGAGACATCAGATGATGGACAGAGAGACATCAGATGACGGATTACAGACATCAGATGACGGATTACAGACATCAGATTACAGACATCAGATGACGGACGGAAAGTAATCAAAATAGCTCACCTTTGTGCTCAGGTTCGCTAAAAAGTTACAACATTCTCAAGTCAAAAATGCAGCCACAAGTGATCACAAGGTTTATCTTCAAAGCAATTGGCCTGATGACCACATTTTTGAGCAAACATGATTTATATTTGATTTTAGTCTAGATATCACTATGACAAAATTACAAATGACTTTGTTTTTAACCAGAAATGACTCATTTTTCAACGTGCTAAAGCCAAATATAATATTATAGACTCCTAAAATGTCCTTAAGTTTTGCCTAATTACCTAATTTTTGACCCCTCAGGCCTGTTGGTAAGACATGCATTCTGAAAAAATGTTGTGAAGATCGAGTGAAAACTATGACTTCTAGTGTTCACAAGAAAATTGTTGACAATGGACAGATAACAGACTCACCTAGTTTCAAGGCATGGTGAGTGTAATAAAAAAAAACACACATTACAAAAGTAAAAACCAACCCAATTTATTTATGTATGTATGAACAGGTGTGACAGAATGAGAGCTTACATAGAAACTGGCACCAAAACTACAAACATTGACACATATAACAACAAGAGGGCCAAGATAGCCCTGTAGCACTCACCTTTCGGTAGAGTATAAACTAAGTGAGAAATGAACCCTTTCTCAAATGCAGATATAAGTTGATGCATCTAAAGCAGAAGACTTTTGAAAACATTGCAGCAAAAGAAAACAAGAAACCGCTGAAGACGGTAAGGCCAGATTGTCGGCAATTTGACAAACCAAGGTCAAAGTAACCATAGAAATCAATAGAACTTGTTACTGGTTACCTT